>JAPYYR010002061.1:0-17806 GCA_030523065.1 Aphidius colemani
CAACAATATTTTAAATTTGTACAAATATCATGTTAAATATACCAAATGGTCCCCAATGAATTCAATTTTTCTAAACTATTTAGTAATTAAAAAGTAAAAACAACGTACCTTCTTACACTTTCAGCATTATTGTCGTTTCCTGTATTTTCGTTGCCAAAACCGTGCCAAGACAATTGTTGTATTGATACACAAGCAAGCCCAGTTGTCCAGGTTGTTCCAGTAGCTTCAATAACACACTGGCCATATTTTGTATCATAATGATTAATTTACTGCATCTGTAACATATCAATGAATGACTGTCATCAATAAATCAAGTAAATTGTTATTGTACAAGTTGTTATGAAATAATTGAGAGTTTTATTTCATTCAAAAAAATACTTGAAATGACTTACTTTGATCCAAAACGATTTCAGCTTCAATGACAATACAATTATTTTATTATTCTTGGTTTCAATAATTGTGTGTTGATGAATTAGATTAAATAAATAAAACAAGTTAACATATAATGACAGTAAATTTACATTGACCATCACCATGTACCAAGACCGACGCCATTTTATCAAGACACAATTTTTCATAATTATTGAGCTGTACACATCCTGGCATCTGTGAACAATGGCAGTATTAAATGAATATTATATTCTAAATATTTTTTGTTAAACTTATGACGTCATGATGCCAGTATACATACCTATAAATTATAATCCAAAATATTATTGTAAATAAATAAAGCAACTGGTAACTTAAATTACTTGAAAATAGTCTTAAAAAAATTTAAGAATACTGACAAGTGCCACCAACTAACAAAAAAAGTTATCTCGATAAATATTTTTTAATGTTGGCAACGAAAAAACAAATAGAGTGAAATCATCAGATGTATGCCGCGACAGTATTCATGTAAACCATGTAATTAAGCTAAAACTATAGCTGAAACTGTCGCGGCACTCTTCTGTTGGTTCGACTTTATTATGCTTCATATTTCCACGAAAAAGGGCCGGTTTCACTGTCCTTAGTTAAGTTAACATGGTATAGTATAGTATAGGGAAGAGAAACGTTAGACTATACAATTTAACCACTGGTTAACGTTAGATAAAAATGAATACGATAACTGTTTCTAACATAATCTAATATTATATGATAAATATTGTCTATATTATTTGGCAAAAATTATGTCAATTATATGTACAAAATAAATAAAAATACAACAAAATAATACTCACTTGGGGTTCCTCCATGTTGTGCCATATACAAGGACCGTTGGAGTTTGCTGTTTTTTTTCTTTTTTTTTCTCCGCTTCAACAGCATTACCATTGTTCATTTTTTTTCACGAATTAATCAAATCCCGGCACTAAATTATCGCACAATCAGTTTATGACAACTTTGAAACTAAATTAAACACTAATTAATTAATTTTAATATAATAAAACACGTAAAACACATCTGAGAAAAACCGACGCTAAGACGACGACCGAATGAATAACCGCCAATCCAACTGTTTAACCTTGGAAAAAAAGTGATAAACAAAATCGCTCGATCTGGTGGCGAATATCGCACTTATTGTCGATAAATTAATGTCGATAAAAAAGATCATATTTGAAATAAATAAATACATTAAATACTTAAAGATATAATTAGTAGTAATATAAACACTCATTAAATTACATTTTGATTTAAAATACATGATTTCGTGAGAATCTTCAGCCATCAATTGCCCAATTTCCTATTTAAATTAAATTCACAATCAATATTTATATAACGACATGTAATAATTATACAACAATATTATATTTTTTATTTTTTTTATTTATTTTATGCAGATAACAATTTCTTTTTTTTTAATTCTAATAAAACAGTCGACTCTATACGATTATAAATACTGCATTCGATTACGATGCACTTGCAGAATTTTACGACAAAGCTGCTTTGAAAACTAAAAATCTTGTTCAAGATCTTCGGGCTGAGGCTGGTACTGGTGGAATTACCATGGAGCTTCATCCCATCACAAATTCTTTATCACTTGAAATTATATCTGGTAAAAATTGTTGTACATTTACTTTATTTTTAAAATATATAATTAATATTTTTTTTGTAATTATAAAACTGATAATGACTCACATATTTTATGATGTTTTAGAAACAATTCTGGGAACGTTGGTAGAAAATAATTATGTCAATCCGAAAAAGTATTACGATGCCGTTCATGATTTTGGAAAAACGTTGATGTACAGGTATGTTACATTTTTTTAACGTTTTTATAATTTATAAATCATAATTTTATAAATCAATTTTAAAAACAGAGTGGCAAGACTTTGGCTATATGATAATCAGGTTTTTTCAATGACCTCCAAAAGTCATGAGCTATCAAAAATTGTTAATACACTGCATGGATTTACAGCAAGTATCATAGAACAAACGAAACTGAGAGAAAATATCAGATTAATATACCATAGGCATGTGAATGTCGTCCAGTACAATTTTTAGGTGAGAATCTATCTGGATCGAATACTTCAGGATTAGGCCAGTAATGTCGGTTACGATGAGTGTTGAAAACATGAATAGCTAAGTCCGTTCCAGCTGGTATAGAATAGTTTTCTGAAAAATAAAATAAAATATATCTACATAAACTTAATGGTTTTAATTATAACATACTCCAATTTGATATCTTTTGTAATTTTCTTCATCAAGACATGATTAATTTCTTCTCTAGTTGTTGTCTGAATATCTTTATGCTCAGCAAGTAGTTTGATAGTGAAAAGTAGTGTAGTGCTCACACTACCATCTCCCTATAATTTAAAATATATCTATTAATTTATATTCATTTCAATTATTATTTAATTTTCTAGCTAGTAGCTCTGAAACAATTATGTCAACTCACTGCAAAAACAAATGTATCAACTTCTTCTTGTATTCCAGCATCATCAATTGCCTGATTTTTTTTAGATGCTGCTACCAAACAATCCAAAAGAGCGAGCCTTTTTCTTTGATGTTTTCCAGTGTTCTCATCTTCATGGGTGTTTTTTGTATTCAAATGATACTTAATTCATGATAACTATATTATACCAGCTGGAACGGACTTAGCTATTCACGTTTTCAACACTCATCGTAACCCAAATTACTGGCCTAATCCTGAAGTATTCGATCCAGATAGATTCTCGCCTAAAAATTGTACTGGACGACATTCACATGCCTATGTTCTATTTAGTGCTGGTCCTCGAATAATTATTTTCTACCAACGTTCCCAGAATTGTTTCTAAAACATCATAAAATATGTGAGTCATTATCAGTGTTATAATTACAAAAAAAATATTATTTATATATTTAAAAAATAAAGTAAATGTACAACAATTTTTACCAGATATAATTTCAAGTGATAAAGAATTTGTGATGGGCTCCATGGTAATTCCACCAGTACCAGCCTCAGCCCGAAGACCTTGAACAAGACTTTTAGTTTTCAAGGCAGTTTTGTCGAAAAATTCTATAAGTGCGTCACAATGGAAAAAACTGATATCAGCGTGATCAACTCCATGTTGCTTCCCAAATACACAAAAACGAAATGATTATATTTCGTTTGAACTCATGTATTATAAGCAGCGTTTTGAGTCATACTAATGATTAAAAAATTTTTAAAATAAAATAATATTTTTTTTATCTTTTATTTTAAATTAAAAATATCCATGTAAGGCGATTGATTAGTTGGTTTTCCCCGAAACCCATATCTCACTGATACGGACGACCAAAAATTTTAAAATAATATAATTTTTTTTTTATTTTAAACTAAAAAGATCCACGTAAGGCAATTGATTAGTTGGTTTTCCCCGAAACTCATATCTCACTGATACGGACGACCAAAAATTTTAAAATAATATAATTTTTTTTTATTTTAAACTAAAAAGATCCACGTAAGGCTATCGATTCCTCGAAATCCATATCTATATTTTTATATTTATAGAAACAATCATAGATTAATCTGCCGTGACCTGACTAGAATTGTATTTTTTTAATAGGAAATGACTAACGTTGAAACTTGAACTTTATTTCATCTGTTGACTGTTCCCACTGTACACGGAGAAAAGTTTGCCAATAATAATATTTATGCAGGACCGAGAAAATAATTTAACATTTTATTCAGGTCAAAAATTTGCAATTTTGGAATTGAAAACAATCATCGGTGGATTATTGCAAAGTTTTCTTATCAAACCAGCAGACACCAAAGGCACTGATGACAATCAATTGCACATTTTCCTATTTAAATTAAATTCACAATCAATATTTATATAACGACATGTAATAATTACACAACAATATTATATTTTTTATTTTTTTTATTTATTTTATGCAGATAACAATTTTTTTCTTTTTAATTCTAATAAAACAGTCGACTCTATACGATAATTAATAGCACTAATATTTTACGTACGCACTGAATGATTGAATCTCTGAGCCATTAAATTTCTAAATACTTTTACACATAATTAAAAGAAAAAAAAAACAAATCAAAGCTGTTTTTTTTTCTATTACCTGATTGTAAAATAAGAATAAATTTATCTTTTATTTAATCTCCAATAGATTTATTTGATAAATCTTTGAGAAGATAAATTCAACTAAATAATTAACTCATAAAATAAATTATTTTAAATAAATAAAACAATAAAATTTTTCTTTTAACGACAACATAAATCAACAATATAATGAAGATTTAAATAAAAAACATTCATTAAACATTTTTTCTTTTGTTCAGTTTATATTTCTATTGTGCAAAATGGTTTTTAATAAAACCTCAACAATTGACTAGTAATGAAATTGAAATGTTTTTTTTATTTTCGATTCGATTGTCCATAATACTACTAACAAGAATTTATTAATTTATCTATTATTTTTTTAATTTAATTTTGAATATTCACGCAAGTTTATATGACTTGTCTACATATTATTATATTATTCATATTCAAAGGTACACAATGACTCGTAATAAGCATAAACAAACCATGTATTCATTTGTTATTAATATTAAACATCAACGATTAATTATTGCACGTATTTTATTTTAAAAATGACACTTGTTATTTTATTTTTATAATCTCTGTAGTAGAGAACATCGAACATCGAAGAAATTTTTTTTTTTCATTAATTATCATTTAACTATTTATGATTTCATTTAGCTATTTATTTATGGATTCATTTAGTTTATTTAAAAGTATTTGAACAATGAATTAAGAAACTGAATGAAATACAAAAAACGAAAAAATTTTCTTTCTTGTTTTTCTGTACAGACAAGTAAATGAATGTTCGAGGGCAAGGCACAAGTGAGTTAGAGAATTTTTTTTTTTAAACGATTAACTCGTTTTCCATCTAATCATAATATATTAATTTTTTTTTTTCTTTCTTATATCCATATTTAATAATAAAATTTTATTTTCTTTAAATTTAGCTGCTCTTTCTCTCGTTCTTTCTCTTTCTTTCTTCAAGAAATTATTGTAATAAATGAGTCTAACTTGTGCAAAGGGATTGAGATAAATTAAAATTTTTCTTAGCAGTTTTATATAGCTATTTAACTATGTACTTTCATCGTAATATATATATATCAGTATACATACATATCACATATAGACATTTATAGACACACACACACTCACACAGTTGTACATTACAAAGTTAATGAAGATTTAACAGTAACAATATTAAGTTATATATTTATACTATGTTTTGTCATTAGACATGAGAATCATTGCCATATTTTCCTCCATTTGAGACTTTTTTTTCTCCAGCTCTTTTTGTTTTTTTTTTAAATTTTTTTTCATATCAACAACAAGTAGTTTTTTGTTTGTGAAAAATGCAGTACAAAGAAATTTTACTTGTAACAATTTCTTTATAAATTAATAGAAAATAATAATTGAAATTTTTTATATACTAGATTTAATGAGATATCAGTTTTACTATCATAGAGTTTTGAACATTAAATGTTGTTTTTTTGTATTATAGCAAAGAACTATTAGTGTATTTTAAAAATCAAGAAATATTTATCAATTTTATCTTGATAGTTTGAAATAAAGCTTGAAAACTTTTGAGGATAATTTGAAGACTTGGAAAAATTGAAAATTGTAGACAAGGAATTAATTTAAATGATGGAAAAAAAATTATAAAGCACAGCTTTAAATATTTAGTTTAAAAATAGTTTTGTTTATAAATAAATGGAAGATGTTTTTTTTTAAATTATATGGAAAATTTAAAATAATTTTAATGTTTTTTTTTTTAGACTTTAAAATGCAGAAAAGACTATTTTTTTTTTTCTTCTAATAAACTTTCGGCAAATTTAAAAATAACCAGTTCGCACACGTGTTGGCATTGTATTTTGTACTTTAATCATTTTGACAAGTTGCCTGTCAAATAAATATTTCCTTAAAAAAAATAAGAAAATTTAAATTCCAATAAAAATATAGAGAAAACAAATAAAGTATTGTTTTTTTTCTTTTGATAAAAATTTTTAAATCTGTATTTTGATGACAAATATTAATCAAAAATTTATGATAAAAAAATTCAGCTATATTTAATAACAATTATAATTTTTTTTTCATAAATTTCAGAGTATTAACGATCCAATAATTTACCAAACGTGTAACGATGGAATTTTTTTCTGAGCATATATTGGAAATCGTTGTAAAGTTTCATTTAATTATTAAATTTTCTATAAAGATTGTAATTTAATTAACAATATATTCTGAATATTCATAACTTTATTAATATTTTTACAGAAATATTGTTTATTTTTCTGTAATTAACTATGGATTTCAATTGCATTTGAATAATTGAAACGTGAAAATATTCAAGTCTAACTACAATTATTTTGTAGGCCGTTATTCTTAAAACTAATAAATATCATATAGATCGATAAACCAGATGTAAGTAAACAAATAACATTTAATTCTGGTATTATTTTTATTTACTTAGTTGAGTAAACTCGATTTCTCATTTGATTTTCAAATATTTTTTCGATACAACCAGTTCAAATGCTGCCAGTAACTTGGTAAATTGTACTTTAAGGTAAATCAAATTTTCACAGATATAAAATTTATTTCTGTGTTTGATTTAATTATTTATTAACTTATTATTTATTTAAGCATTAAAAAGATTCTCAAAAAAATAGCTGCGCATTTTATTTTGTGTGTGTGTGTGTGTTTTTTTTAAAAAAGGAAACAAATAATTATTAAGGGAAGACAAAGCTTTTTTTTTTTTTGGAAGCATAAAGCTCATTTGACACTTTGACAAAAGACATTTTTAAAATTTTTAAATGTATACTTATATTCTAAAATGACGACGTAAACCACCAAATATTTTACCATCTACTTATTATTTTTTTAAATAATTTATCTATCAATAAACAACATCAACATCAACAACACATAATATTTTCAACGCGAATATAATAATCTTTATATTATCATTTACTTTTATTTATTTTTTTTACCTATATATTCTTATAATTGTATAAATATATTCAATTTAGATTCATAGTAATATCAGTATGACAATCATTGGAAGAGGCAATATGACAATCAATGGAGATATATCGCGAGTTAAGTTAACGAAAAAAATTATAGCTTTTAAAACGACCGATTTTTTCTTTGAACTGATTCTTTGCACAGCTAAAAATGACTTATTTCTTTGAAGTAAAATATAATTTATATTTTACTTATCACTTTCTCAGATTAAAATCCGAGAAAATAAAATAAAAAAAACTGCAGAATGTTTATACTATTTTTCGTCATCTCGAGATGCACTTTTAGATAAAAAAAAAAAATCGAGATAAAAGTTTTTCTATCAAATAAGCTCTTAATTTTTGTGGTTTTTTTTCTTCGTATTTTGAGTGTATTTATAAACTTGGAAATGAAACATTTATTTTGATAAATGATTGAGTATAGATGAAGAAAATTAATACTGTTGAATATATTTTAGCTAATTTTATAATTTAAAATTAAATATTTTAAATGATGATTCTATAATTTTCTTACCGTTTATTGAAGAAATTCAATCTGCATTACTTTCAGGTAATAATTCTGAGATTGTATTTGGTAATACTGAAAGACATCGACTAGTATACTCTGCTTTTAATGCTAATTTTACCTAAATAAACATTACAAAGTTAATTAACTTTAATAAACAAATTTCAACAAACAAACTTTAATTAAAAATAAATTTCATTTACATACCTTATTTTTTTCTTCTTCAAATTTTTGACGTACTTTTTCATGCTCAATTTCTATCTCTGATCTTTTTTTTTCATATATTTCTGTTAATCTGGTGCATTCATTGACTCCTTTTTCAACTGTTATTTTAGCAACTTCACGTTTCATACGATCAAGTTCTGCTTTGTCTTTGTGTACTTTTGCTAATTGTTTTACCTTAAATAAAAATTATTAAATTTAGTCTAATAAATAAATTGTAAATTAATTATAAGTATATATACCTCGCCATGTCTGAGAGTTTGAAGTCTTCTCATAGCAGCATTTGTTTCTCTTTCCAACAAAACTCTGAGTGTTTTTAATTGATTTGTTTGTGATGTTTTCATAACTTTTTCAACAAGATTAAATACAGTGTCATTATATTTTTCTTGTAATTCACGTTCTTGCATTGCTTGCTCTTTACAAATTGCTAAATATCTTTCACTCTGACTACGAGTTAATCCTTTTATTGTACCATCAGCACCTTCACGATTATCACCGTTAGGACAATCGGAAGTTTCCGGTAATGCCATATTTCCAGAATCACCAGAAAAACTAAATAATATTGTTTTAAAAATTATAAACAAATAAATCGATGATAATATTTTTATAATAATACTTACATATTTTTAGTAGAAAGACGTTTAACCAATTTATTATTATAAAATTTCGATTTATGTTTTTCACCATCAAATGATGTTTTTGAATTTTGAAAACGTAATTTTTCTTTTTCATGTTTACGTTTTAATGATTCAAGTTTTTTATCTAATTCTGTTTTTTTTTCACGTATTACTTTATTATTCATTAATTGTTCCAATGATTCAGCAACAATATCATCACCAATTGATACAACATTATTTGATACAATCGCTTTATTTAATAAATTGTCAAGTTGATTTGTACTTTGAGCACTAAGAACATCATCTTGTTCTGTTATTTCAGATGTATTAACACCAGCTACTATTTGTCGTCCAAGTAAATTACCTGATGATGTTGAAATTCCTGATAAATCATTTGATGATTGCATTCTTTTTGTCTTGGCACTTTCATCCTAATTAATTTCAAAGAAATAAATATTCATATGAACTTTACTATTAATATATAAATTATTTTTATTATTATATTTTTATATTTAATAAAAAATATAATAATTAAACTAAATGTACAAAAAAAAAACAAATACAATATTAACTAGATCTTACAAAGCTCACAGTTGGTTTAGTTGTACTTATTCCACCACTTAATTTTTCCACCATTTTATCGTTATCTTTATCTTTATCTTTATCCTACAGTTGTTAGCAAATACAAACACACAAACACACAATTATTTATTAGTACATTCAAAATTAACAAATTGACATGTAAAAAAATTCATTAATAATTAATTTTTCAAGCTTTTAAAAAAGTTAAACAATAAATTGGGAAAAAGGAAAAAACAATCACATTTTGACGTATAAAAAAGTAAGCAAAGAGTTTTATTATTATTTTTTTTCAGCTAAAAACAACAACAGCAACAACAACAAAGACAATATGAATAGCATACCTCATCATCTCCTTTATTAGATTCATCAATGTCATCCATAAGTGCTTCCAATTGTTTGGCTCTTTTATCTTGTTCACATTGGTATTTAATTGGATTAGCAAGTGCCTCAGCAAAATCACTAAAACCATCTGGCACATAATCCTTGACAATAACATGTAAAAATACACTTGCAAGTGATCTTGGTTGTCCAAATTCATTTCTCAATGTAACATGACGATAACCTGGACATAAACCAACAACTGGTAATACACGATGTCCAATCATTTTTCCTGATTCTTCATATGCTGTTATTCTTAATGATGCTAATTCTGGTAATACAACTTTTTTAAATACAAATGGTTCGTCATCATATACCGGATTAATACCATTATTTTGTACAATTTTTGTACGAAACTTCTTTCTAACAGTATCAGCTGGTAAACCATACATTTCAACTTCAACATATGTACCCACTCTTTTATCTGTTAAAAATTGTGCTGATAAAACATGTATACGTAATGAGCCAGCAATAATACCATCAACAGTTGATTCAGCAAATGGATCTAAACGTCTATCTTTACGTCTCATAAATTCTGGTTTTAATATATAACCAGAACGTTGATTATATTCAAATATACCAATATTTAATTGCATTGCAAGATCAAGTGTTTGATAATTAAGTGCAACAAGTTGACAGCCAGCATTCCAAAAAACTTGTGGCATAAAATTACTTGAATCAAATCTTGTACCAGCTGGATATACTCTTGATAATTGATGTTTATTATAATTAACAAATTCTAATGGTCTTTCTTTGAGTAATGTTGTTGCTTGTTTTTCATCAAATGATGACATTTCATATGTTCGATTTTTTTTTTCTGAATTTTCAAAACTATTAAAATGTACTGGTTGGACATAATTAACTAATGCTGATATTTCAGCACCAGCTTCTGTTTCTTTAGCTGTTGATGCAACTTTATCTGATGTTGGTACTTTTTCATCCATACGTGCTTTAATATCTTCAACATTTGATTCATCTTCTTCTGTACTTGATTCATCCTCTTCTTCATCATCATCTTGATTACTATCTTTACTACTTTGTCTTTGTTGAATTGTTAAATTTGGTGGATGTATTGTATCATTTGTATTATTATTATCTGTTTGTTCATTTATTAATAAAGCAGTATTATCATCAACAACAACTTCACTTTGTGGTATTACATCTGGTGGTGGTCCATTTTCACCTTCAGATGTTATTACAATACCATTGTCAACTGGTAATTGTTGTGGTACTTCACGTGTTACTTGTACAATTGTTTGATTATTTTTTTTATGTTCTTTTTTATGATTTCTATGTTTTTTCTTATTTTTTATTATTATTTTTCGTTTTAATAATGATGGAGGTGGTAATTCTTGGCCTGGTTCAAGCTAAATATAATAATATTTTATAATTTTTATTATTTATTATTAAATTTCATATTTATGTAGTTGAAAGTAGTAATTATTCTATGAAATTTCTAATTTTATTATTACTCAGTAAATATAAATTTAATATACTTAATAAGGAAATAATTATTTATTTATATATTTAATCATCAAAAATGCACATCTATTTTTAAATAATTAACTAAAGCAATCTAGCAATACCTTATGTGATTCGAGGGGGGCATCAAGCAACATATCTCCAAAAAACTCCCTACAATACTGAGCAATCTTAGCCTGTTGTCGAGGATTGCAGTGATTCTCAAAACTGAGAATAACTGGAAAATCCGAGGTTTTGAATGCACTCTCTGCTATTGCTTCAATCACGTCTCGTGCGCATATTTCAGGTACAAATGTGTATCTGCTCAATAATATTGTGTTTTTTTTTTTTTTTTTTTCAAATACATAAATGACAATTATCTACAATGCTTTGGAAATGGAAATTAAACAAAAGAAAAAAAATCATTTTTAAAATTTTCTTTTACTAATGCATTAATTTATAATAATAATAAATCTACGGTATTTAAGCATTGCGTAATTTTTATCAAACATTTTCATATTATAAATTCTCAATAAACTATTTATTTAAAAAATTAATATATTATTTTTTTAAATTATTTATTAAACAGACAAAACTTACCCATGAACAATAACTGGCTCGTCAAACTTGCCATTCCAAAAATCAAGTTCAACACATCGACAACCAGCTAGTAAACATTGACGATAAATTTCAACAGAACTTTTACCAGTTAATTGATGACCTTAAAGTTAAAAATTTTGCTGTTAATAAAGTTGCTAATGAAAAAAATATGTACTGTGATTTGTTTAAATTTGTTTAAATTACCTGATAAATAAGTATTGTGACTAGAATTAATAAAATAATGGGCAAGTGGTTGATCCATATCATCAGATAGATCATACTTTGACATGGCAACAATTGGATTATCTTCACTAAGTAAATATCTTAAAAATCCATCAGAACTTAATTGGCCTTTTATAGCGTTACATTTATTTGGTTCATACTGATTTATAATATCTTTAGCTCTTTCTGTATTAGCATATGGATAAAGAATTTCATTCAAACGTGGATCTCTTTGTGATTGATTTAAAAAATCAACAAGTTGTTGAACTGACATTGAACGACGTTTTGTACTACCAACAATTTCATCAAATACTTTTTCTACATCACTTCTCTGTGTCAATGATTTGTAAAAATTAAAAAAATCTTCAAATTTAAATTTTTGTAATGGCACTGAATCATTCTGAAATAAATAATGCATATTTTTAACTATTTATTTAACAATTAAATCAACAATTAAGCTACTATGATTAACATTTACCAAGTTATTTTTAAGTCACAATGTTGTCATAAATTTATGAAAAATATTATTCATTAACAATCATAAAAAACAACAATAATAATAATAAAAAATATAAAACTTTGAAATATGTTTATCATAAATGCCAAAAATAATACGACTGTATATACAAAAAAAAAACAGAAAGAAAAATAATAAAAACTAAAGTACAGAATAAAAATAGAATTGTAAAAAAATTAAAAACAAAGTTAATGTATATTTAATGATAATGTTTATTCTTTTTTCTTTTAAATCAAGTTGATAAACAAATTTAATTTATTTATTAAATCATCACTTTGTAATTTGACTGTATAAAAACGTTAAAATTGATGCAAAAAATTGTTGATATTGTTGATAAAAATAAATTAATTATGAATCAATATTTTAATTATTACCTTTCCCGATGGTAATGATGATATTTCCAAAGCTTTTTCAACTCGTTTACGATCTTCTTTATTTGACGCAAACATTTTTATGATACTAAAAATGAAAAAACATAATAAAAATATTATCATCATCGTCATTTATAAATAAAGAAAAAAAAAACAACTTACTTTTTTGATGGTATTGTATTATTTTTATCAGCACCAAGTATAAGTTTTGTATGTGCTTTTTGTAAAAACATTGTTGTGCTACTATTTAATTGTGTTAAATTATATGCAAGTTGTAATAATTGATCAGTCCAATGTCGTGCAATTTCAGCTCTTGTTGCACAAAAATTAATAAAATTAACATTAACAAAATCAGAGCCATAGCATATCGTAACTGTTTTGTCTTCTAAACAATCCTGTACACCCATTGACACCAATGATTTTAACTTTACATCCTATAAAAGATAATAAATAAAATAAATACATCATTGATTTATAAAATAAAATTCAAAATATACATCTATTTGTATTGAAAATTTAAAAAGAAAAAAAAAGCCAATCATTTTTAAATAGAACAAGTCTCAACTCAACGTCATATTATTATTGGATTAATTATTATTATAACTATAACTATTATTAATGAAGAAAATAATGAATATAATTATGTGTAAAAAAAAAAAATAAGGCAGATGCACATGTAGATAATGTAGGTAGTATTCTATTTTTAATTTTTGTCAATAAATATTATGTGCTCGTGTCTAGTGTGTGCGTCATTAGCATCATATACAATGTCATTATAATGTAATTATAGAAATTATAGATTTGAAATATTTTTTTTTATCTAAATTAAAATACTGCTTATTTTATAATGTCAAATGGAGAATTTAATTATTATAAGTTAACATATTTTAACATAGAAATTGATGACTTTTATTTCATGAAATTTTAATTTTCTTTTTTTCCTTTTGGATTTTTTGTTAATAGTACCTTTGGTATTTTGGCGAATTTTCCAGTTCTTGTGTCACGTATTACAGCAATGTCAATCATGTCAACTTCGTTATTCTGATCAATCCAGTAAAGATAAAATCCGTATTCATCAACACGAAGTGTAACTGGTGTTGCAACTCCAGAATCCTGTTAATCAAAAAAATAAAAAGATAAACATTGTTATTTATCAGTTAATAAATAATAATTGCTGTTAATTGAATAAACAAATTTACAGTTTTATTAAACACTTTTATTACTGTTCCAAAATTTATTTATTAAATTTGTTTTACATTAGATAAGATAATTATTCTTTTAAGTCATAAAATAGTCATATTAATTTAGTAAACACAAATATAAAAATAATTAATTTAATGATGATGAATCATTAGTTATTATAATTATGATTCATAATATTTAATAAATAAATTATACAACAAATGCAAATTGACATACATAAACATGCAATGTAAAAAAAAATGGAAAATTTTTTAAAATATTTTTAATTACCTCATCCCATTTGACAAATTTTTCGCCATCCTGAAGTTGCTGTGATACCTCGACAGGTTTTGTCTGAACTGCATTAACCACTTGCTGTTTATTATTCGCCATTGCTTTTTTTTTTTTGTTATTTATTAAAATGATAACAGGTTGACAGCAAAATTTACCCAGCCATAAGTTAAATAAATAATTTGACAAAATAAATAACTTCCATATTATTCATATTTTTAAGGTATTTTTATTATTTTGTCAACCCTTAAAATACTCTTAAAAATAATTCAATAATTGTTATTTAAATTACTCAATTTATTATTTATTAATAATAAATTTAATATAACATTTATCGAGGGTGTCAATTGCGTCTTCCTCGAGTTGTTGACGTTGACACCACCCGCGCAGCTCCAACGATGTCAACCCCCTTCCACCCTTGATAAATATTGAAAATCTTAAATATACACTTGTAATTTGTAATTAAAAAAAAAAATTATTCTATAATTTTATCTAATTTTAATATTTACAAATAAATAATTATATTATTTTTTATCTTAAACAAGTACTTTTATTTTTTTTTGGGGTTGAAAAAGGTCTGAACAATTATGTGTTCCAAAAAAAAAAAAATGAAAAATGAAAATTATAATTGTTCAGACACACACTTGCACTTGATTATTATTAACTAAATAAACTTTATAAATACAACACATTTTTAATGAATAAGTTTGTTTATTTTTTTGTGTCACAATTAATTTGAACCCTTTTGCTTTGGGTATTATTTTATTGTTTGTTTCACTGTCAATAGTTCATACATGCGTATGTATTAACCCTTTGATTATTATGCTTCAACTAGAGTTTAACAGTTTAACACACTGACACACAAATATTATAAATATTGTGTGTATATATGGCTGGTGCTTGTATGGATTCTCCGCAAGAGGCCGACTTTAACTTATGAGAGAGAAAGAGGGGAATCAGCCAGGTCTTGGAATTGTGATGAACCCTGTCAATCAATCATCATTATCATCAACATAAACAATATTTTTTTGTTGTTATTATAGCTGAAATGTTCATCAACAGAATGAACACTCTACAACTCATCAAAATCAAGGATAAATAAATGAAATTTGGTTGTTATATTAAATAGAAATAAATTTCAAAAACATGTAAAAATTTGTATTTTAATTATTTTCTTTTTTTTTAACATATAAAATTATTACTGTATTTAGGTGATAACACCAATCGACTAGAAATTTATCTGTCGTACAAATAGAGAATTTACTTTCTTAAATTTATTGTTTGGTTTTTTTTTTTTTTCATTCAAACATCACAAACATTGAACTTATATTTAACAAACTTTGATTATACAAACAAGTGGACAAAAAGTATTTTGTTTTTGTTACAATTGTTTGGTAAATTATAATCCTCTTTTTCTTCCTTTTTATCCAAATAAGTTTGCTACTTAAGCCATAAAATGAGAGGATAAATTAACTGTATAATCATTTAGTTGATAATGAGAAAATAAATAAATAAATAATTGCTTATTGTATTTTAAATTTTCATATTATTTTTGATGATTTTAAAACTCAACATTGTCATCATCTGATCTGTCGATTGGATCACCTTTGAGTAAAGATATTATCATACTGAAAAATCGAATGAAAAATATTACAAAAATATAACAAATAGCGTTGTATAAATCATTGAGCTAAGTTATTTTTACTAACCAGTATAAATAAATGAAGAAGAAAACAAGATAATAGCCAAGATAAATCATAGTGTCTCTTGTGTGTCTTCTGAGTAAACGACAATTGTGAATTTCAGTTGGATCAAATACACCAGTATTTCCTTTTGGTACTGTTAAATATTCATACCAAAGCCAAATGCTCAATGGAAGATTTATCAAGAATAAAATCCAATGACCAAACAATAACAGGCATAAATTAAGAACTGAATGTGCAACAGCTTTTGGTACCACCCACTGAAATAAATAATTAAATTGTTATTAAATAGCCAATTTTTTTTTGGATTAATTATATTACCTTGTTTAAACGTGAACAGCATTGACGTGCATTGAGATAATCACACTCAAGATCTGACAGTATAATCACCTAATTAAATGATTGTTAAGAAATATATGGAAATAAGAGAAAAAAATAAATAATATTTTACCTATAAAGTTCAAGTTTGCCGCCAAAATTACAAATATAAATGGCATAAAATAATAACATTGTAATAAATAAATAAATTGATATATTTAATTAATTAAATTGGTGTTTGAAAAAGGATACAAAATATACAAGAACAAATAGTATTATTCCAGTATCTAATAGAGCAAGTGTGAAGAACAAAGGCTCAGAAATTAAACTCATGATAATTTACTTTTTACTTCAACTGGGTTACAAATAATTTTCACCCATAAACTTCAAACTGATTATAGAATTATTATTAACTCGATTAAATTACTTGATTCATTTAATTTATCTTCATTAATAATACAAGTTTTTATTAATAAATTTAAATAATGTATACAGTTTCATTGATAATCATCAATTCTAGACAATTCTAGACAACTGACAAGTGACAAGTGGGAATTTAGTTGCTAAATATAATAAAATTTACCAACTTCATAGCTGTAGTTTTCTCTAGCCAAAAAAAAGTTCCTATTATTTTTGTAAAAGTTTGTTTACACCATAAAACTGTAAATTAGTTTGTATACCTTTTTAAAAATATAAATTATTCATTAAATATTAATTAATAATATTTAAATTTTCAATAGGACTTTTCTTATTATTGTTAAATACAAATAACGCTTGAATCAAGTATCAAACAGACTTTCATTAATAAATGCTTAATCAAGTCTTGATGTTTTTATTTATAAGTTGCTTTTGAATTATCAAAAAAAAAAAATACAAGATCATTACAATTACTTGTAACTTCAATGATTATTATGATACATGTGATAACATTTTTACAATCATAAAATGCTTTTGTTTCGAATAATAAAAAAAAAAAAACAAAAAAAAGTAAGTAATTTGAATTAATAATGTTTAATTAATTGAAAGAGGTTATTCTTTTTTTTTTTTTAAAGAATATTACATTCAATGACGGTCATCATTACGATCTTTGTTGCGGTCATTGTGACGATCATTGTTACGATCATTATTACGATTACGTTGATCACGTCTCTGTCTATTCCAATCTTGTCCTTGACGATTGAAATTTTGTCGATCTCTAAAGTTACCTTGATTACCACCTCGTGAAAAGAAATTACCTTGTTTCATTTCAAATATACGTTCATTTGAATCAACAAAATTATTAACTTTATCAGTCAATTGTAATGCCAATGATTGTAAACGACTTGGATCACTACGATGCATAACA
>JAPYYR010002062.1:0-11558 GCA_030523065.1 Aphidius colemani
TATTATTTTTAACAAATACTTTATTTCTTTTAAATTAAAAATTAAATAGAAAGATCTTTTTCTTTTTCATTATTCATGAGAATAAAAAACTAAACAATGCTCCAATATTATTGAACTTAATGCTGAATTCAATAAATTTTATCTGTATATTTAACAAAGTTTTTTAATAAATAAAAAAAATAAAAAAAAAACCCAGAAGATAATTGAAATAATCATTTTGACTTTACGTAAAACTGCGTTTCCAAGGATCTGTCCATGTCTTTTTGTTATACCGATAATAACAATATTTTATCTGAAATGGTAATAGTAAGAATTAATTACATATAAGTCAAATGAATATTTATAAAATATTTTATTTCTTAAAAATCAGTAGACGATAGTGTCGTTCAAATATGTTTTCAGAAGACCGTCGTCACGTTCATCATTTTAAAAATAATAAAATAATAAATTGTTTAAATATTTATTTACCATTTTTTAAAGTTCTTTCAAGTACTTCTTTGGAGGACACTAAGTGAGATTTTTTTGAAGAGATGTGTATTCACCAAACATGATCAATCTCAACACTCTGTACTAAAAGAAAGGAAAACCAACATATTTTAATATTTCATTTGAGCACATGTTATTAATAGAATCTATCATTTAAATTCAGAATACGATTGTGTCTTCATTTATTATTCAGAAGACCGTCGTAAGTATCATCATTAATGTATATAATTATAAATATTAGAGATTAGATTATATTTATAATTTTTATTTACCTAAAACATGAAGAGATGTCTTTTCTTTTCATATAAATTATCTCTGCAAGGACAATGTATTGGGTTAAATTTGAACTCAAAACAAGACTATGCATCTCAGTGATTTTTCAATATATGTAGCATCTTTCATAGCCTGGAACCAATCAATTCAATTAATTAATTGAAATTCCAACAATTTAGTTGAACTAATTTTGTATTTAATTTTTTTAATCAGTAGACGATTAAGTTGACTTCACATTGTTTTTCAGAAGACCGTCGTCAATATCATCATTTTAAAATTTAATAAATTAATAGTTAAAATGGTTTTGTAAGAATAAAATTACCTCATTAAGTATCATCATCTTGGAGTAAATGATTTTGAAGCAGCAGCATTATTTTCATTTAAAAAATAAAAAAGTTTGATGTTTTTTAAAAACTTCATCATCACTGTAAATTAAAAAACAAAATAGTTAAATTAATTAAAATTATCAATATAACAATTATGATAATTGGAAAAAATGTGGTTTAAGTTGTACTTTTTTCATGAGGTTATCGAATTTATACTATTAAATTTTATTCAATTATGTAATTTATATTTTATTGTTTAAAAGAAAATGTACTATTTATAACGTTTAAAAAATAATTATTCCAATCAATATATTCATGTTTGTAATTATCTAATTATAACTTGGTTGCTTACCTGGACCAGACATCGTTGTATCTAAATTGATTAATTTTTCAACAAAGAATAAAGCAGGTGTGCCAACATCAATCGATTGTTAAAAAGTTTTAAAATAAAACCTCATAAAGTTAAATTAATCTAAAAAATAAAACTCTTCAATTTTTAATAATAAAGTTAAAACTTGTATTTTTTATTAATTTAAATAGAATTAGCCAGTAATTCGATCTGTGTTGGGGAAAATGGCCGCTAAATATTAAAATAAAAAAGTTGTAACTTGTATACACATATCAAAATGGTATTTCAGAAAGAGACAGATTTATACTATACTAGCGCCATTTTCTATTTGTTTATAATTTTCACGGTGAATTTTTGTACTGATGTTATGCTATTTTAGTAAAAAAAAAAAAAAATTAGAAGGGGTATGAATTGTGCACGCAAAATTATCAAGAAAGTGAGTAACAGATGCACCAAAGGAATATATATATATTAAATAATTTGAGTATATATAGGTCTATACACCTATACACAATAAAATAATAAAGAAATAAAAACCACAAGATAAAGAATAGAAAGAAAAGTAACGAAAGGCCCAAGGTGGTGTTGGTGAACAAAGTGTCTTGTAGATTTTGTATTAGATAGAGACAGAATAAAAAATAATAAAAAGAACCATACAATCATAAATAGTTAGACAACAAAAGATATCAAGAAGAGAGAGGCCAATAGCTGAAGAAAAAAAAAAAAGTCTTGTGTATGTATGAGAGAGAAAGAGATGTAATCTGTTGGTGTTCAAGAATCGAGACTCGTCGAACGGAAATACGATCAAACATGGAGAATAATTTAGTATTTTTTGACTCTCTAAAATTAACTCAAAGTGCCTAAGTTAAGTCAAAAGAAAATAAAAGGATAAAAAATAAAAAAGTAAAATAAAATAACAATTCTTAGTTTTATGATTTGTTAAAATAAATTCAAGTGTTAGTCATCATCATCATCATCATCATCATCATCAAAGTATATTAAGCACCTTGCTTAGTGTGAGCCAATCAACGAATCAGCAAGTGACTTGTAGAGCTGTAGGTGTTGAAATAAAATTAGAAACAAGTAAGCAACAAACAGTCTTATCAACGACTCCAAGACTCACCTGCACACAGTCATCAAAATAATTATTATAAATTTATTACACAAAAAAGTACACGTTGTTGGATCAACACGCGGCCCAGAGCTGCTTAAACACAATCACAATGGAACTTCGTGTTGGAAGTAGATATCGTCTTGGACGTAAAATCGGGAGTGGTTCATTTGGTGATATTTATTTAGGTAACCAAGTGACAATACTATTTTATTTGTTTTGTTTTCATCATTACACTTGTTAATTGTAGTTACCCTCTTTTTTTTCTCAAACAAAAAATAAGTAATTGATTGTTGTTTATTTACTTTTTTCCAATTTATTTTTTTTGATATTATTATTAAAGTATTTAAGGATAATATAAAAGTTAGTTTTTAGCTTGTTGCTATCTTGCTCCCCTTCTCCAAATAATATTACAATCCACATCTGTGTGTGTATCATCACATCATTATCATCATCATCATCTCACGATAGTCATGAATCTTTTTTTTTTCTTTGTTTTGTTATTATATCAGGAACCAACATCTCAACTGGCGAAGAAGTAGCCATCAAACTGGAATGCGTAAAAACACGCCATCCACAGTTACACATTGAATCAAGATTCTACCAGATGATGCAGGGTGGAGGTAATGTGCTATGTCTCTCTTTTTTTTTCAATCATCAACAATAACAACAACAAGAAAATAAACAACTAATTATCTTGAAACTTTTTTTATTTCATATTTAAATCATCATCATCGTCGTTGTCTTCTTCTTCTTCTTCTTAAACATCAACAACAACAGTTGGCATACCTTCAATAAAATGGTGTGGTTCTGAGGGTGATTACAATGTTATGGTGATGGAATTACTTGGTCCATCACTTGAGGATTTATTTAATTTTTGTTCTCGAAGATTTACACTGAAGACTGTACTTTTACTTGCTGATCAAATGGTACTTGTAATCCTTAATATAATAATTTATTATGATGATGAAAATGTCAATGAAAATAATCATGTAATTTAATTTTATAATAATTACAGATAAGCCGAACTGATTTTATACACAGTCGTAATTTTATACATCGTGACATTAAACCAGATAATTTTTTAATGGGATTAGGTAAAAAAGGTAATCTTGTATATATAATTGACTTTGGTCTTGCTAAAAAATATCGTGATGGAAGAACACACAGACATATACCATATCGAGAAAATAAAAATTTAACTGGTACAGCACGTTATGCAAGTATAAATACACATATGGGAATCGAACAATCACGTAGAGATGATCTTGAATCATTAGGATATGTTTTTATGTATTTTAATATTGGCAGTTTACCATGGCAAGGATTAAAAGCAGCAACTAAACGACAAAAATATGAAAGAATATCAGAAAAAAAAATGTCAACAGCAATTGAAGAACTTTGTAAAGGATATCCTAGTAAGTGTTTTATTTATTTAAATTTAATAATGTAAATTTATGAATGAAGCTAATTTAATTAATTTATTACAGTTGAATTTGCTAAATATCTAAGATATTGTCGACAAATACGTTTTGAAGAAAGACCAGATTACTCATATTTACGACAATTATTTCGTTCATTATTTCATAATGAAACATTTACTTATGATTATGTTTTTGATTGGAATATGTTAAAATTTGGTAATGCAAGACAACAACCACTTCCTGTTGCTCAACAAGCACCAATTAATTCACAACTAGCTAATATACCACTGTCATCTGGTACAAATAATGATCAAGATCATCCATCAAGGTAAATTAATAAAATAAAATTAATTAAACTAATTTTAAATTGATTTATTTATTGATTAATTACAGATCATATACAAGACAATGTTTGGCAAATGCATCTGGTACTGATGTTGGAACAGTTGGTAAATCAGGAAGACGTCAAAAACATGAGACTGAGCAGGATGAACTGGAGAAGGTAAATTTGCAAGGTAAAATTGCATATTACAAAAACTTGTGTATTAACCAGGAGGCAACATCAATTATTAATAATAAACATGAAAAAGATAATGTAAATTATTTTTTTCATGCTAATAATAATAATAATAATAATAATATCGATATTAAAACATTATCAATAATAATTGATGATGATAATAATAGTGATTGTTACAAATTTGTTGATTTAAATATTAAAAAAAAAAAAAGAAAGTTTAATTTGTTAAAATCAATAGGACATTGTTTACATATTATACCGGTTGAAAAAATTAATAATAATACTAATAGCGATTATTTAATTGAGCAAAAAAATAATCAAGATATTTTAAATTCAAATAAAATTATTGATGATAGAAAATTTGTGTATAACAAAAAAATTATTAATGATACAATCAGTGGTGTTGATGGTGATGGTGCTAACAAAGATAATTTAGAAATTGGCTATTCAATAAGTCAACTTGAATTGAAAAAAAAAGCAAAAAAAAATAACCAAAAACAACAAAATAGATTTGATATTTTAAAAATTATTTTAGTAGATTTATTAGTTTGTATTTGCATTTAAAAAAAAAAATAATAAATAATAGTTAAACTTTATTACCATCTTGATTGTATCGATATATTGTAACCATGAAAATCATTTTTAAAAATTTTTTTTTTTACATATTTAAATTAAAAAAAGAACAATTAACTTCTTTATTATTATTATTTTATTTATTTATTATTTTCAATTTTTATATGTTTCAACAATAGCCAATTGAAACATTTGGAAATAAATATTTTTCCATTCGAGAATCATTGTCTCATTTATTTCATTATCAACCATTATCTAATTTTCATTTACTCCTATTTAATTTTTTTAATTAATGATTATTAAATAACGGTGTTTGTTAACAGGTGATACGGACGCTCAAGAAAAAAGGAGATTTACTATGAGATTGTACCGTAACACAACTTCATCAGCACCTTCTGGAGGCACCTGCGATATGCAGCCAAAATCCAAGTGAGTTTTTATTTAACAAAAAAAAAAAAGAAAAAATAACAATAATAAATAAATAAACAGTTATCAAAAAAAGCACATTCATTTATTCAGTTAAATTCAGACTTAAAATTGTGTTGTAATTAGAAAGTACACAAATGGAATGGAAAAATTATGAAAAAAAAAATAAAAAACATTTAATTAAAAAAAAACTTAAACGCTAATAATGAATAATGAAAAAATTTAAAAAAATAAATAATGATGATTTTAAATTGTAGACAAGACACTTGCCTAACTGTCTGCTTATAAATTTTTTTTTATTTTTGATAATTTCAATTGACAATTGAGTGATTTTTAATTTAACTTTAAATTATCCAAAATTATCAGTAAAATTAACTAACAAACGAAAAAAAAAAAAAAAAATCATAATTACGTAGCTAAAATTAATAAGTATAATATTATTTGTTTCGAAATAATTTTTTTCTTTTTTTATATATAAAAAAAAAAGGATAATTAAAATAGAGGGAAAAGCATTGATGATTATGATTAAACTCAGTGCCTGTGGATTAATAATTGCATCTGTTTATAAATATATATTATTTACAAATGCCTACGTATGTTTGTTGTGAATGTACGTAAAAAAAAATGAAGAAAAATTAAAATAAATAGATAGATGAATAAACTTTAAGTATAAAATTGTATGCAATGTATAAGTTGTGCGCAATGAAAAACAAAAAATAATTTGACAATTTTCAAACACAATTGTTTCGAAAAAAAAAATAAATAATTAATTGATTATTAGCTGATTAAAAGTGAGTGGAGCATATTTGTTTTTGTATAAAAAAAAAAAATAACGTGGAATATTATTGTTTAATAATAACAACGGTTGTTATAATTACTAGTAATTGTTTTTTTTTTTTTTTTCTCTTTTTGTTTACTGTTACCGCGATGTTTTATGTACAGTATATGTGTGTTAATTAAATAATTATTCCGGCGGTTCATGAACATGCTGTTATCCAACTTAAATATAAACTTTTTGAATTTATTTTCTTTTTTTTTACATACTAATTTAAGTATGGACTTGACAAAACAAAAATCACTGCCACTGTAGTTTTGTAACTTGAGCCAATTTTTTTTTGTAATAATCATGTTGATTTTATCGTCCATTGTCTAAAATAAATTGAAAAGGAATTGCTAGACGAGCCAAATGGTTGCCTGTTATTTTTTTCAAATTTACAAAACCATTATGAAGTTAAAAAAATCATAAAATAGTGAATAAAATAGTAAATACACAAAATGAGATTAAAGTCAAAAATGTGGTCCATTATCAAAAATAATAAAAAATCAAGTTCATTTATATAAAATCGTTATTAAAAAAAAAATAAAAAAAAAACGATTTGTATATATAATTATAAATAATTAATGTAAACTTTTTCATATGAAATTATTTTAAGAATTTATAAATCAGAGTGCTTGCAAATTAATAAATAATTGACTGAACGAGATTGGATGGTTGATTGAAAAATAAATAAATAAATAGACAAATGTATAAAGCTTGATAAGTTAATTAATGTGTATATCGTATTGATAATAATAATTAAAATATAAAATTGGATAAAATATTGTCATGAATTATTTTAAATAATTATTATTAAATTTATAAAATTATTTTTATTGTTATTATTTATTAATCCTAAATAAATGATATTAAGTCATCAAAACTAAACAAACATTATTACCAATTATTAGCATCGAAAACAGAATCATGGGAGAGTATCAGAGTCATATTCACTTTCATCAAAATCATCATCGTCATCGTCATCATCACTATCATGATTGATATTCTTTTTTTTTCTTTGTGGATTTTGCCAGAGAAGAGAAGCTCTAGTAAGACCCCAAAAATATTTTGGTCTTTGATGTACTTCTGTTGCAGTAAATTTCCATCCTTTGTGATCACCACATGTTGAACAACAAGCTATTGTCCAGGCGTATCTGATAAAATACAAATAAATAAATTGTAAATAAGATGAAATAAAATTATGTTTAACTTACCCAGGAAACCAGCTGCATTCAATTGACGGTGGTTCTCTTCTCAGTACAATATTTGTTGCTTTATAAAGTGTAACTGTTTCATGAATTGCACCATGAGGGTTACAGTATGCTGATTGCGGACCTTCCATATTCATTGGAAATACATCACATTGTTTACCAATTTTACTACGACATTTAAGACATACAAATAATTTTTCAAATAATTTTTCAAGTATTTTTGATTCTTTTTGTAGTCTATTTATTGCACAATCAAATTTAAGTAATTTTCTTTTTGTTTCATCTTTGACAATAACATTTTGAGCTACCCAATATGATAATTCAATTGGATCTGTTGGGATATTACTTCCTCCTGTTATTTTTAATTTAAAATTATTATTATTTTTATCTGTTTATTTTTTTTAAATAATAAACTTACTTGATCGTACAAAACGAAGGTAATTATGAATTTTAATGACTAATCTTTGAGCATCATAATGATGATAAACCCAAGCTGGCCATGGTGTTAATATTGCTTCTCTTTTTGTGACAATATTTTGTTTTTTAGCCTCAACATCATTAGTTGGAATTATTCGTAAACAATCAAGTGACTTTAAACGATCCTCAAAAAATGGTGGACCTAATTCAATTTCTGGTAAAATTTTAACATCAGCTGAAAATCTTCCACCTCCCTGTATTTAATTTTATCAATGTTATCATGTTTTTTTGTTAACACAAATAAATAAATAAATCACAATAAACATACTGTTCTTATTTTGAGTATTTTAAATCTTTGTCGACCTTTGGCTTTCATTTTAACTCCTTCGCCTCGTTGACCTTCTGAATATTCATAAATTTCAGCAGTTGTACCAATTGGTAAACCTTTGTCATAATTCAATGAAGCAACACCAAATGTACGTTCTTTGAGCATACATTTACGTATCATGTCAATTGTTCGAGCATCATATTTGACCATCATTGGAAGTGTTTGACCAGGAAATAAAATAACTGTGTTATCAGCTAAAAGTGGAAGATCCATGTAGATGCCATTATCAAGAAGTGTACGACCTCGTAACACTTCAAGATCATTTCCTAAATACTGTTTAAATTGTTAAATTAATCATTATAAAAGAATAAAATAATACAACAACATTGCAACAACTTACAGAGTGTGATGTTGATAATGTCATATCAAATGTATTGTCAGGTATAATTTCATTGGAATCTACAATATTAAAATCATTATTTATAAAATTGTCTATTTTTATTTAAATATTTTTAATAATACACACCAATTTCATTGGTATCTGGATGATTGTCGTCGTCATCATCATCAGCTATGTATACATCATGATCAACACCTTCATCATCATTATCATCATCCCATTCTTCGTTATCAACATCATTATCATCATCGCTAGGAATATTATTAATTTCTTCAGCAACAATTACAGCATCTTCATCTTCCATCACTGTTTATTATTTATTTTTGTTAATATTGTTGTTAAAGATGACGTTGTTGTCTTTTTTTTCTTTGTTGTTAGTAATGTTTCTTGATGATTTAATTTGTCAATTTAAATATCAGCTAATAGCAAATGTTTATTTTAACATCTAGCAAAGGCAATTAACTCTTTTTTTTTGGGGCTTTTTTTTTTTTTAGAGAACAATAATATTAGTCAGTTGTTTTTTTTCTCTTCTCTTATTAGAGCTTTCTTTAAATTTTTTCACACGGGACAACTGTCCATCTATCGGCTTTTGTGAATAACAATTCATGAAATGATTAAAAAAGAGAGAGAGCTCTCTCTAAAAAAATAAGAGAAAAAAACCACTAACAAATACACACAAAAAGTACACACTATATTATTGTTAATTAAAAACAAAAATAAAAAACAATATAAATATAATAACAAATAATGGATGTAGATAATCAAAGTGAAGATGGTGAAATAAAAAAAAGTCCGAAAGATATGGATGAATTCAGGTAATACAAAACAACAATTTATAAATTTAATATTTGTATACATTTAAAGGTTAATGATGACTTTATTATTAACTTATTGTTTACATAATATTATTATTATTTAAAAAAAACAATAAAAAATGAATGTATAATGAATAATAATTGAATTAATTAAATAATTGACAAATTAAAATTACAGTTTCTCTGAGGAAGAAGGTGGTGATACTGCTGATTCATTAGACATTAAACCACCACAAGCGGCAACGCGTGTTTATAAATCAAGTTCATCATCATCATCACGTAGACGTGATAAACATAATGATAGACGTGACAGAAGATCAGATGATAATAAAGAACGTAAATCATCACGTTATTATGATAGAGAAGAAAGACACAGAGATAAACATAAACATCGTAGTAGACACAGTGGTGGTATTGATGGATTAGACAGATCAGAAAGATCTGATCGTTCTGATTTATCAAAAAGAGATCAACGTGATAGAATGGAAAGAATCGACCGGGTTGATACACATTCACGTGATAGAGATTCATCATCAAGACATGATAGAAAAGATAGAACAACAGGTGATCGTGTACTTGAAGATCTTCGAACTAGGTAAATTAATTTAACTTTATTTATATTTTATTTAATTATAATAAATTTTAAATACTAAATAAATTCATTAAAACTTCATTACTTCTTTAATGATAATTATTATAATTAATTACAATCATTTTTCATAGCTTCTTTTTTTTTATATTTTTGTTTGTTTGTTTTTTTTTTTTTATCATTTTTTTTTGTAATTATCAATAACTCAACAAAAGGGCCTTCGTTTCAAGATTATTGGACAAACGACGAGAACGTCGAGATGATCCTCGTGATATTCGAGGAATAAAAACAGAATCAAGACGTGATATGATGATGGATGATGGTGGTCGTGAACAACGTGAACAACGTGAAATCCGTGAAATCCGTGAATTACGTGAGTCAAGGGAAATGTTAATCATGAGAGAAAATAATAGACGAGATATGAGAATTGAAGATGTACGTGATCGTCGTAGTGGTGGTGTTGTTACTGGTGATATAAGAATAGTTAGTGATGATGGACGTGAACGTCGTGATGTACGAATTGATGAACGTAGACATGCACAACAAATCAATGATGAACAGCAACAACACCAGCAGCACCCATACATGGAAACTGATATTATGATGGATCAATCAATTGAAAAACAACGACAAGAAAAACGCCATAAAAAAAATCATAAACATGATAAAATACGTGATAGAGAAAAAAGTGAACGTGAACATGATAGAGAACATCGTGAAAAACAATTACGTGAAGTTATGGAAATAATACCGTCTGATGATATTGAATCAATGGATATTATGGGAGTACAAATGTCACATCATCCAAAGGATCCAAAAGAAATGACTGAACAAGAATTACGTAGAGACAGGTAATTGTTTTTTTAATTTTAATCATTTCTTTGAATTGTTTGTTATTTCATTATACATATTTATTGTGTAATAATAAATATAAATTTTTTGTTTATTTGCTATCGAAGATTACTTGAAGCTGATCGAGAAAAAGCTAGGAGGAGAGAGGTATCAAGATTAGAATTGGAGGCACGTAGATTAAAACGTGGGGAAAAACGTTCACATAGTCCAGAAGCTAATGTTGATTCTTCAATCGTAGAATTATCAGATGGAAGTATAAGGTCGAGACAGTCAGATGATGATGATGATGATGATGATGATGATGGTCAATTAATATCACCAAAGTAATTCAATTAAAATTGAAAAATAATTAATTAAATACTTGAACACTAGAGATAAATTGATTTAATAATTTTACGTTTTATAGGTCAAATGGGAGACACTCCTCAGACAATCATAATAGTGATCAGGAAAGATCCACAGACAATCATACCTCAGACTCGTCAAGTTCACAAAGTGACAATGACGACGACGACGAAGAAGAAGATGACAACAACAATGATGATGATGAAAATTTAGATGATAATAATTCGAATGATTCAGATAAAACATCAGTTGACGGATCAAATGTTGATTCTGATTATAACAATCCAAGTCCATTA
>JAPYYR010002063.1:0-11850 GCA_030523065.1 Aphidius colemani
TTAAAGACGCCGGGCACAGTCTTGTGCCAAGCCGGTGCTAACGAGGCTTGATACACAAGCCTCGCACAAGCCTGGCACAGTTGTGCAAGCCCGAGAACTACTACCTGGGACCACTTGTTAATGATATTTGTACAAATGTTTAAATAAATAAATAAACATGTATAATTATTTGAATAATTTATTGACCACGATAAACTTTATGTAGAAAATAAATAGTCAAGTCAGGTACAAAGTTGTATCAACACTTATTCATCAATTTTTTTTTATATGAACTATACCATCAACCAACCGACTTTAATATCCTATTATCAATTGACTTGAAAGACTACAATTCCAAAGTCCCTCCTAATATATCTATATAAACATTTTTCTTTATTGTAACTTGAAGCTTTGATCTTTGACCTTTTTTTTTGCTTCATTGGACACTAGGGTATACCCAGAAGCAGTAGCAGCCACTGAAGTGTCAAGACTCGAGGAAAAAACAAGCTTATACTACTTTTTTTTCCAGATTTTCTCCCTTATTTTTCACCTTTACGGTATTTCATGATCACAGCTTAAATCTTACTGATATTGTCAATAAAAAAAAGTTGGTCTGAGAAACATAAAAGTTCTACACATAAAAAAAACTGGAGCATCAGTATATAGAAGAATATACACACCAATAATCTCACTGTGTCTACTAAATAGCTGCCAATACTTTTAAAGAAAAAAAAAAAACATTTTTGGTCAATGGCGTTCACATCAAGTACGCGTACAATAAAATAGAGGGGCGACAGGTCCTTCAGAAGAGTCGTTTCTATTTTATTTTATTCCTTCAAAGGGTCCTTTTTTTTTCCCCATGGGACTCATTGTTGGTTTAGTTTTCTACGAAATACAGTATACACGATGAGATGTCTGTAACAAACCAGCTGTTTCCGTCCCCAAGCATCTAATTTTTATTTTTTTTTCTACATTTCATTTATCTATCTCGCTCTCACTCATTTTTACAAGCTCAATTTTATTATATACTGCAGACACACATATTTATATATATATCTTTATTTTTTACCCTCATTTATAGCCAACTGCTGATTCATGTGCCTCACGAGGGCCATTGTCGACCACTAAAAACTGACGAGAAATTCTTCAATGCACCGCTAGTGATCTTGAAACCGCCTATACTGGTGTTGGTTTAAATTGAAGGGACATTTAATGGGAACACATCAACGAACGAAAAGTTGGATTAGGTAGGTATATTATTATTTTGATTTATTTTACTTTTTTTAATCTATGAGGGTATGTGCACACACTATGTACACATTATGTGCCTTTTATATGCCAAAGGGAGATGATGAAAAAATTATAGCCAGAGGGGAAAATAATATGTATGTATGTTGCTGAGAATATAATAGAAATTGGAGCATTATGTAGACACAATTTCAATGAGACAAATATATAAAAAAAAAAAAAAAACTTTCACACTCGCTTAATTGCAATGTATGAGGGTGCCGATGTTTAATAAATATAATGAGGTTTATGGCATGGTACTAGTGATGATGTGATGGTGCTCTCATATAACAATTATTATAATCATTTGAAATTTCAAAAGTCATAAACTTTATTTTATATTTGTGAATTATGTATCGTTACTTTTTAATAGCCATTGTGGCTGACTATTATCCACTCGTACTACTTGTTAAAATCAAGGAAAAAAATTAAAATCATTTTGTTTTTTAAACAAGAATTTTAGTGGTTATTTTTTTAAATGAAATTAATAAATTATTATGATAAAATGAGAACATCAATTCATGATAAATTTAGGTCATTTGTGAATATAAATTTGACTGAAAAATTTTGGACGTGTTATTGTTATTAGTTGTTGAAATTTTGATATTAAATTTCAAGTTGAAAGTTTTTTATCGGTTTGTCTTTTGACAAAATTATATTTATATTGTAACTGTGCCAAAACGATTAACCCATCTTTGTCATCAATTTTATTTCAATGTTAATTATAAAAAAAAAAAAAAATTTTAAATTTATACAAATAAATAATGGATCCTATTTATACTTGAGAGTTATAATTTATCAATTGTTCGTTTATTTCATATTTTTTTATTTGTTAAATCTTGTAAAAAAAATTTATAAAAAATAAAAAAACCTTTTTTTTATCTGACACCTAATCCTAATTTACGATCTTCTTTCGTGATTTTTTAAAAAAATATGTTTTTTTCTTCTCTTTATTTGTTGAACAAATGTAAGAAATTTAAAAGACGTTTTATCCTCGTTTTTAAAACACTGTTCTAAAAAGCATTCACAATGGTTTTGTTTATCTTTTTTTTTTAAATGATAATCATTCTTATTATTATCACCAAGGTTACATGGATTAACGGAATTTCGATAAATTTTTTATTGGATAATTACTAAGCAATAAAAATTAATAATGATAAATAAAAAAAATTGTACTGTAGAGATTCCGACACGTAAAAAGAATTAATAGCTATAAAACGTCGTTGATTTAAATCTTTTTTTTAAAAAAAAAACATAAATATTTTACGATGATATGTTGTAGAATGTTATGAAAATTACAATCTTTGAAAAAATAATACTTATAATTAAAATAGACTGTCATAAAAATTGCTCAATGACTAAAATATAATTTCTTGGAAAATTTAAAGAAAAATATCAACAATAATAATGTTTGTTATTACTTTGTGTTTGAAAAAGTTTCTTTTTCATATTTATTTATTAAACAAATGATGCAATGATAGCGTAATCAATAATTGGAGTAAATGCTTCAAGTGAAAGTCCACAAATGTGTGCACGAGGTTATCATCATTTTGAAGAAGACGATAATATTAATACTATTATTATAAATTTATACGATATAAATAGTAAATAATTGAAGACCAATGAATGTGCTATGTTTATATCGACAAACGGAAACCATAAAAAATATATAGAATTATTATTGTTCACCTGAATGCCATATGTCGGAGTAAATGCAAACAATATACAAAATTATCTTATCAATAAACAAATATGGTATTTCAATTGTGTATATATGTCAACAAGTTCTAGAGCGATTGCATCAAAATACAGACACTATATTAATCAACTTGGATATATTTTTTTTCCAAGTTTTGTCAATTGACAAATAGTGATAAAAATTATTTAATAAAAAAAGAAAAACAGCAAATAATATTTCATTCAAATAATTCAAATTATCATGATAGAAAAAAAATGATAATTCATCTTGGAAAAATGTTAGCTAAATATCAATTTAAGGATATTTAGAAACGAATAAAATAAAATTATCAAAAGAAAATCTATTGAAAATTATGTTTTCCAATAAATTAATGGCTTTTTTTTTTTTATTTATTTTTGAATTCAACAAAAGAACGATTGTTTAGTCATGGTAGGTTTAGTGCCCAAGATAATCTACAGGTACAGATATATTTGAGAGGAAAAAAAGCTGAATTTTTCTTCTTTTTTGAGCTTGGCAAAATAGACGAGACAACAAGAAGTGCCTCTCTTGGGATAAGAGACACCATGACAACGTAAATCCCCACTGGGCAAGCTAATACATATCCCATGCTTGTCGTGTTCAGGTTATTCTTTTATACTATTTTTTTTTTATTTCTTTTATATTTCCTTTTTTATTTTTTCTTATCCCCGAGGTCGTCCCATAGGCACCTGTGTTTACCCTGGCACACTTGGAATTGGTGGACCCCTCTTATTCCATATCGTTTTATCTTCATAAATTATTCTACCAGGGTCCTTCTTACAGTCGGGGCCTTAGGTCTATAACATTTGCTCTTCGTAAAATAAGAATTTTAACGGTTCCAACGAACAAATAAATAAAAAACCACTACAACTACTATGACTACCTCACCTAAGGCCTCCCTTTTCAAAAAGTAGGCACTAAAATGTTGTTACATAAATGTTTTTCTATTTCATCTCTATTTTTCACCGAGCTTTTTTTTTTTAATGATAAAATTTTGACAAAATTGTTTCATTTATAATTTTTTTCTTTTACATATTTTTATTGCTCCGGTACAAACGCAATATTCCGTGCTCAATGTGACCGGATTTGCATGAACGTGCAATGCGTGATTAGTTGGAGAAAATTTCGTGTTGAATTCTGTGATGCATGGAAATGATTCTATTTACATTCTACCAACGTTTTATCCTTTCAAACCGGTTATTTACCATTCAACGAAATATTATTTAAACGTCATTCAAACATAACTATATTTGTATTTTTTTTATATGCATTTGTCGCTACCAAGTATGTATTCTAGTGTCAATGATGTTGTTACATTAAAATTTACATTTTACATGTATTGATAAATTCAATAAAGTATCTAATGCACTATGATAAAATAATATAAAATAAAATTTAAATACGAGTTTCCGAGATTTTATTTGTGATTCCGTATGTTAAATTAGCATAAATCACATTTTTTTTCAAATAATCAAACTTGCAATGGCTGCACCTTGAACAAACATTATACAATTATACAATTATCAACACACTTTATATGGTTTCAAAATCTCCACAGAGTTGGGTTTCCATTAAAAATAAAATACAATAATACAAACAAAGTTAGTTAAACCTAATAAATAAAAAAATTATTTATCTGTCTGTATTGAAGATTATATTTTATACCCACAAAATTTATATAATTTTTTTTTGTTTCAATTGAACAATAAAAAAACAAAGTGAAGGATTAAAAAATATTGACATAGAGTTAAAAATGGAGCACGGAAAATATAAACAATGTCGAGTTGTTAAATAAAAAAAAATTTATACATATCTGGTTTAATGTTTAGCTTGACAGATATCAGTGATAAAAAATATGAAAAAAAAAAAAAAGATCTCATCATTTTATGAAAAAGAATATTTATATTTTTGTTATTTATTTGAGTTTTTTGATAACAATGACGAAAGAGTTTATTATTATTGCATAAAGCGTTAAATAAATGAGCTAAATTATAAGAAAAAAATCAACTTGAGACTATTATTAATTCAGTTATCAAGAATATATGTGATCTTTGGTCTTTTACATTAACTGTGCCGTCGCTCAGTGATACTTTTATTTACGTTTTTTTTCCTTTTAAATATATTTTTTTGAATAGTACTTGCTGTTTGTCAATATACTTATATTAACATCGATAATTTTTTCATGCTAGATATATAAATTACCCGGTAAATTAAATAATAAAACAATGCAAAAAAAAAATTATAATAAATAATCATTGACCCTATTTTATAAGGAAATAAAAAATTGTCGAGGAAACGTTCATCTTATTCGTTATTCATCATGCATTTTTATTACATGATGAATAATAAATAATAATTATAACTCATTATCATATCATAATACAATGAGTTTAAAGAGAGGTTAAAAATATGCGCAAGATATTTTTTTATCATTGCAAGAAGGCCATGAATGAAAAATAACGAAACGGAATGGAAAAAATCTCGGAAATTTTTAAGACTCATATCTTTGAAATGCATGTTATAATAGCATTTTAAAATAAACAAAGCTGTTTACAATTATACATATATATATCAAGTTAAAAATATTAAATAAAATTTTTGGAGTAAAAATTTATTTAACACTTACCGGATGGCGTGCAGCAGCTGCTGCAGCCACAGCTGCAGCATTAATACCGGCGTTTGGATACATCCCTTCACTTTTTTTCACTTTCAAAGTTAAATTACACGAAAAAAATATACGTAGTTACACACCTGTACACTGTATTAATACTAAATCTCAACTAAACTTCACAACACACTAATATAACACCAAAAAAATTTATAAACAAAATATTATCTTCACAATTTAACGCAAAAACACAAATGCATCATTTCTCATCATAACACTTCACTATTATCACTGAACACACAACAATATCTAAAACAATGTATCCAATTGGTAAATAACTATTCACTCCGTTTTTTTTTTTTTTAAAAATCGTCACTGAATGTTGTAAAACAATTTGAAAAAATTATTAATTATCAATCATTAAAGTTGAGAAAGATATGATTTTTTAAAAAAAACGACCCAACTTCCACAACGGACGGGAATCAACTAATCACACTCCGGAGTCCGGAGCAAGGGGAACTTTAGCGTTGCTCCCACCAAAAATCCGAAGAGAATGTTCGTTCGTTTGCCTCCATCTTCCTCACTCTGGTTGCATTATTTCGCGCCACAATTTATGTGCTTAAACCACGTGGTTTTGTATTACCCATTTTTTATTTTTTACTCCTTTATGCTCAGAGCTTTTAAAGCTTATGTATAAATATACTTGTATAGCGTGCAAACATATTCAAGGAGCTTTTTATTTATCTTCGTCAAAAAATTGGACAAATGATGCGTTTTAATATGGTTTTTTTTTTCGGAGCTTGCAAGAGCTTGCAATCAATAAGAGTATATATATTTTTTTTTATACTATTTTATAAATCCAGTGGCAAGTTTTGCGGTGTTGTTTCTTCTGTGGTTGTTATTTTGTGGCAAACTGCTTCCTTCAATTGTACTTAGTACTAATAGGTATATAACTGTGCTTAACACACACATTTTTCGTTATTTCCTTTCCCATCTTTATTGCATTTTTTATTACTTTAAAATACAATTTTTTACTCTTTTTTTTTTTCTAAATCATGTACTGAGAAATTCTTGTTATATTATTTATTTATTTTTTTAATATAAACGAGTGTCAGAATCAAGACGTGTTAAAGCAACTCTATACGATTAAATATTTTTTTTTTATTAATTGGAGCACTGAATTTATATTTCATTCGAATAATTTTATTTATTTATCTATTTCTTGTTATTATTTTCATGCAAGAGTACACTTATTCATATTTTTATAATCTACCTGGAAAAAAAAAGAAAAAATTTTTAATTCAAGTATTATTTGTACTATAAAAACGAGTTTTTTTTTGTATTTTTTAATCGTGGAATAATTTTAAATATATATATAACTATTATTTTTTTAAAGAGGCCACTTGATATGTTGACACAGTGACTTTGAAAATTAATATAGATAAAAAATATAAACTCAGTATATATGATAATTATTATTATATAAAATACGATGGGTAAAATTGATTGAATTTTCTTGCTATCAAATAAGTTACTGATTAATATAAAGTGGATTTCAAGTCAATGATAAATGACAGATTGTTCGATTGTCTGTATCACAAAGGATTTCTGTTTCCATGTATACATTTTAAATATAAATAAAAATGTTAAGATCGATACTCATTGTGACACAATTTGATAAGAATTTATATATATTTGTTAGCTGATATCTATGTGTATAGGGGAAAAATAAAAATCAAGTATGTACTTGGACTCAATGGCGCTTTGCTTCAACATCAATATTCTACAGCTCGAGGGATTATCATCATCATCATCATCGTCATTGATAAATTCGTAAAATGAGACATTTGAAAGCTGACGTCAGCTTTATGCACACAATTTACCAACTATTCATATATAAATATATTTAATTTTATATACTCAATGCAGCTTAAAAAAAATCTTACAAGACATTATTAACTTGAACTCTATTAAAACTACTTCTGCAATTTTCTTTTTAGACTTTAAATATACATCGATTGATGGAAAAAAACAAAAGAAAAATTGTCTTATTGCTGTATGTTTGTTGGAAATAAAATAAGAATAATTCAACTGTGTAAATTATAATTAAAAAATCAATATAGATTTTATGTAAAAAAAAAAAAAAAGATATTTCATTTTTAATGCAAGCCATATTTATATCTTATCGATGTATAAATATAAGTATACATCAATTCAGCGTAGGCAATGTATAATTATATTTGATATAAAAAAAAAAATAAAAAAATAATACATGTCATAAGATGCCAATGGATATTATGGTATTATTATTTCTCCATTAAAAACGTGATATCTTTCTATCTCATCAAAATATATACATACACAATTTGTCTTTACATCTATACTTAAATTTATAATTCATTTCAATACAGTAAAGCACGAATGTCTGATGAATTTCATTATAAATTATTATTTGATGATTCAAATTTGACGATGCGCATATTACATATAAATCTCGTGAATATAGTCTGATCTTGATTGCCATTAAAATATCTCAACACATAAAAATAAAAATAAATAAAAAACCACCACGCCGGAAATAATGTGATATTATATTTTTTGATTACTATGACGAACCCTGCGCTTTCCAATTAGAAACACTTCTTGACAGTAAATTACATACACACACATACACCCCATAAAAAATAAAATAAGGGATTAAAAAAAAAAACGTCTATACATTTTTTTACATAAAAAAAAAAAATACATAAATATAAAAAAATATAAAATTTATAATGGCTGTAAATTTCACACCTGAGATACTTTTAGATGAAAAAAAAAATTTATAATATGGTCAAAGGGTTCATTATATAAAAAAAAAATAAAAAATAGTCTTAAAATGTTGTTGTCCTTGTTTGAAAAAAAAAAAAAACGACTGTTTTCTCTTAGTTTTTAATATTAAAAAAATATAAAAAATAAATGTATGTTTAATTTTATATTAATTCATAATGAAAAAAGATTATAAACATACGTCTGGTATATATGTATAGACGTAGATTATAATTAAATTGTATATATTTAAGTGCATGTACACACATATACGCTTACTTGTTTACAAAATAATTTTTTATTATGAATTGCATATTTGATATCTGATAAACATGTTTCAATCGTAAATATATATTCACATATAAAAGCTGTATGCATATATATTTATTTATTGAAGCTCAACGAGGGCGTTGAGAGTTCACGGTACGTCGGTTGCAGTAATAGTTGCATACAGTGTTTTTGTGTTGGAAGTGAATATATATACTAAAAAACCACGAAACGTAACTTTATAGCGTTTAATCACGTCCCTGATGGGTAAGCACGCGTGCGTTGGCAGACCAATGAAAACATATGGCCAATAGTGCATTATACACATTTATATATTTATTTCTAGGTACATATTGTATATATAACATCATCAAATCATCAATATATATATACATATATTAGTGGGATTAGAAACGCAGACTGGCATAATTAAGCTGCGGTGAAAAGTCGAGAACCGATTAGTTTGAACACGCAAATGATACACTTGATTCTAATCAATTTATCACGGGATCATTAAAAATATATACATGATCAAATTATTATTATTTTATTTTATCATCTTGCGCATATATAACACCTATATATATTAATTTTTTTTAATCATACAAATGTTTCTTATCTTTTTCTATATTTCTAAATTAAATATAAAATTATGGTAATTTTAATTGTATGCTGATATGCTTGATAAATAAATGTTGATAAGAAAAATTAATATTAAAATATTATTTATAATATTTATATATGTGCTGTGTATGTTTATTCATTTTAATTTTTTATTTATGAACCTTTCAAATGTCTATTGTCATTTTTTTTTTTATTACTTATTGAAGAAGCTTTTTTTTTTGCATGCAATTTTACCTGCTATATGCGTTGATATGTGTTTGAAATGATATAAAATATAAAAAAAGGGAATATTTATTGAACCGACATTTCAACTATTCAAGTTTGAGCTGAGAAACGACGTCATATTATATCCACATACGACTGGTGTGGGAAAGGCGATATATAAAAGGTGAAATCCAGAAAAAGCTCTCGACAATTTTATATATATTACTGCTTTTTTTTTTTTTGCTCTTACTGTCACTTTTATTTTTTTCTTTGGGGCCTGGGTGATGATGGCAAAAAAGCGTGCTTGAAAAGCTTGTCTGAAGTAGTCGTAACACACCATTACATACATATAGTACACATGTAATTTGTTGAATACCATGTATGAATGGTGCACGTACGTACTGTGGGTGTTGGGTTTCATTTTCGTCGCCTACTTTTATTTTTTTATATTACTCTTTACCTTTGGAGCAAAATATTATACACAATAAACCATAAAAACTCTGCTGAGATTTGATATGGGTCAAAAAAAACCAAGCAAACATTACACACTCACTGTATAATCAAATAATCTTTTAAAAATAATAATAAAAATAATATAGAAATTCAACAAAAAGCATTTCATGATTTTTGGGAATTTATATATATATATGAACGAAAAAAAAACCAGTTCGACGAAGTTGATGCATAATTTTATAAACCGGTTGTAAGGTAAATATTATATATATTTTTAATGAGTAAAAAAAAATTTTTTTTGATTGGATAAAAATAATAAACTACTGCTGAATGTTTAATTTAAAATTCATAAAAAAAATGCACTCAATGATAATAATGCATTAAAATAAATAATTTGCAGGTAAGGGTAATAATATATGAACTTGGTATTTTCAATTTGAACAAAAAGCCAATTGTATTTAGCTAATTTTTCCATAAAATTATCGAGCTTTTTTCTACTGTAATTTGCTGAAGAGCTTTTTCTTTATTTCATTTATATTTTATATACGAAAATATATATAATAGGCCTATAGATTGATGGTAAAGGCTAGTCTGATAAAATAATTGCACCATAAGCCCCAGATATAGTATAAAAAGGAGGAAAAAAAAAAGAAAACTTTACTAATCCTCGCATTGGCTCTTGTGGCATAGAATCGATTCTAGAGCCACGTAATAAGGGAGATACACCTGAGGATATCCCTTTTGAAATAAGCGTATGTATACATTCGACCGAAAAAAAAGAAAAATAAATAAGAAAGAATCCTGATAAGTAAAAATGAAAAAAGAAAAGTGTAGTATATAATAATAAAAAAAAAGGTAAAGCCACCATCTCGGAACCGCTCCTCACTGATTTCCTTCTCTAAATATGGCCGCCTCTTTTCTTCCTTCCTTTAGTCGTTCGAAACCAAGTATTTTCCTTCGAATTTTCTCTTCATCATCCCTCTTGTATAACCACCCATAACCGCCCCTATTTGCCCCAAGGTTCTACTTGATTGCCAAGGCATCTTAACCTCGGCATTCATTGAATCCGCACGGACTTACTATCCAGAAAATTTTCATATTAACATTGCATCACTTGCTCAACCTATAAGAACATACTATTTTTTAAAATAACCAACAAGCATACGTTGGAAAATTTTTATCACGCCCAGGTAAAATATAAAGGCGTAACACTTGTAAAAAACACCAATGATACTACAAATAATACTAAATTTAACCAACTGAATTCAACTCTTTCATATGATAACATTTTATATCGTAAAGTCCGCGTGGACTTTTAAATCTATATATCTCTTATGTATTTTAGAGCTTTATGTACATGCGCGCAGATAGTTACATAAGCACCAAAGTACCAAGGACTCGGTATATACTAGGCAAAGCCTCAGGGGTAACAGCGCGGTAAAAGAAAAACAATTTTTAGCTAAAAAAATATCTATAAAAATTGCGACAGAGCAAGAAAAAGAATTTAAAAAAAATAAATTCGAACGTTTCCGTGGCACGAACTTCAAACCAACCAACCGGCACATCATTCGCCACTATATATTTATTTATTTATTATTAAATATATATATCTATAAAGTTTGCCTTCAGTTATTGTAAACGCCAGCCACACTGTACCCATACATCTGCAAAAAATTTCATGTTTAGACTTTTTTATTTTCCTAATTATTATTAATTTTATTATTATTTTTATTACCTGCTCCAAAAAGGCTCCGTACGGAAAAATATCGTTGTACATCTTCAGCTGGAGCTGTTGGAGTTGCTATATGTATTTTCCAATGAGTGAGAGACTTTTCACTCCATATGGTGTTTTTGTTTATTTTGTATATATTTTTTTTTTATTATGTACTTTATCACCATCATC
>JAPYYR010002065.1:0-11736 GCA_030523065.1 Aphidius colemani
AATTTTATAATATTGTGACGCTTCACTTGTTGTTTGTTATTATTTTACCGGTTTATTTTATAATTAAATAAATAATTAATTGTTTAATATTATTTTATTGGTGCTAAAATTATTGAGAGAAATTTTTTTTCATTTGGAGTAATTGTGAGACGACACACCGGTGGAAATAATCCATTTACTACAATCGATTTAGAGAGGGTACACATCATATTATTTATTGCATGAAATACTTTTACGTAATCAAATAATTTTTCCAGATTTTTCTTTTCAATTTTCTTTATATATATGTATACTAAATATAATTTAATACAATTTTTTTTTTTTTTTTTTTTTTTTTTCAATCGAGTAATTAATTAACCAGTAATGACGAAATTTTCTTGTTTAATCCAGTTTTTTTCTTTTAATCTTTGGTTATTTTAGAAATGACAAAAATCCTGCTGACTGTATGTAAAATTTTGATGATGTCACGATATATTTTTATACTTTATAAATTTATTATTATCATTTTTTTTTGGTCAACATTATCTTTAGTTATCTATGCTGTTCAAGGAAGCAGCTCACAGCGATTGTATTATTTTTATTATTACCTTTATTGAACAATTAGCTGAAGAATATGTTGAAAAAAAAATGATTGTTATTATATAATTTTTTAATACGTCGCTCGAACCTTCCTAATGGCAGTTAGATATTATCAAAATAAAACTATTTAAAAATTTATGAATCATGATTCATATATATATTTATTGATTAACTTTTTCTTTTTTTTTTTTTTTTTATCAGGTTGAAAAAATCCCTCTCATAAAAAAGCGTTCAACGGCCACCAACATTTCATTTAAACAAGAAAATAACCTTCAAGTAAGATAATAATATGAGATTATAAATATTTATAAATAAAAAAAAAAAAATAATTTGCTAATAATTTTAATTTGAATAAATTAGGATATAAAATGTTTGCGACGGAAGAAAAAATCGCCCGTTACACATGGCGTGAAATTGATGGCATCGTCGAAGGCTACAATGAATTATCCAGCAATAAATGTCCCGACGAAAATTTCAATGAATCTAAATCATTCATTGACAGAGCTGAATCCACAAAATACAAAAAAATCAACAGCAAAAATCAACGAATTTCAAATTTGGGAGGAAAATTATCAGGATTTGAGCGACTGGTGTATGGATACATTTATCCGGGCCCCATGCGATTTTCCTGTGGGTGAATTAAATCAAAACGAAATTAAAGGTACAATAAATATTATTTTTTTTCATTTATAAATGATAAATATCATTAAACACATTTTATTTTTCGTTAATTAATATATTATTATTGTTATTTTCTAGGCGAGAAAAGTATTGAACAAGACGTTATTGATGCAAATCAAAATAAAATTTATTCAATGAATAATATGGGGGACGAAGTTTGGGGAAAAGATTTAAAACAACAAATACAATTAATCAACAATAATAACAATCAATATGACAATGATAATAACAATTATAACAACCAACTCCTTAAAAAAGACGAGTGGATTCAACAAGTTAATAACGATCAAACAACCGATGAAAATTGGGGTACTTTAAATGTTTTTAATAATAATAATTCATTTGATTTATTATCTTATCTTTGTGATGTAAGTATTGAGAAAAAAAAACCGTAATGTATACAATTTCAACTGATAAATTTTTAATTTTACAGAAAGACGATGTATTTCTACCGGAAGAAAATATCTTTACAGATTTTACAACAATTTTATCAAATAATAATAATAATAATAACGGAACGATAAAAAATAATAACAATAACTATGAAAAAGTAACATCAGAAGTATTAATTTCACCTACAATATCAAGTCCAGAATTTAATGAGACTAATTCTTCATCAATGAAATTACCATCATCAGATAGATCAATAGAAAATAAAATTAAATCAAATAAAGGAACAAAAAGGAGTTATGATTCTGATGATGGACTATCAGATTGTAGTAGTAATTACAAAGATTCAAGAGAAAAAAATAATCAAGCATCAAAAAAATCTAGAATGAATAAAAAAATGAAAGAAAATGAAATGGAATTAAAGGCAACGATGCTTGAAAATGATAACAAAAAATTAAAAATAAAAGCTGAACAATTGGAAAAATTAGTTATCAAAATGAGATCAACTATGTTACAATTTGCATTACAAAGAAATAATTAATTTATTTTTAATTAGTTATTTTAATAATTAATCATTGCAATTATTTTATTTTTCTTTTTTTTTTTTACATTTATCAATATAATATTTAAAAAAAACGTAGAGAAAATTACCTATAAATTATTTATTAAGAAGAAAAGAGATTGAAAAAAGAAAAAAAAATATTTTTGTAAATTATTTACAAATAAAAAATATTTTTTTTATATCTATATAATAAAGATTTATAATAAAAATTGTCAAGTTTTAAATTAAGTTGATTATTATATTTTTTTTTATCAACAAAACTTGACAAATATTTTTTCATATAAATTTTAATCTTTGTTTCATTTTTTATTTATTTAAAAAATGCATAAAATTTATTATTGTTATTAATATTTACAATAACAATGTAAACGTTTTTTTTTTTTCAAAATAAATATGTAAACATTTAAAAGTTACAAACTAGTTTTATTTAATTTTCTTTACCTGAAGTTAAAAGAAAGTTTAAAAATTGATTTATTCATTTATTTTTAATTTATTGATTGTAAGATAATAATTTTTTCTAAATTTTTTCTTTATTTTCTATTTATTAATAATAAAAAAAATGCATTTAGAAACTGCTAAAATGTCTGATGAAGAACTTGATGAAGCAATAACAGTAATAATTTTAAATTATGCAATAAATTTTTTCAATTTAATTTACTTAAATAATTTCCATTTATCAGAATCATTTGAAAAAATTGGATGCTTTACAAATTGTGAGTGAATATTTGATTGAAAAATCTGATAGCCCAACAAATTCACCAGGTGATTGGTGTGATAATGAAAATCAATGTTTAAATTCAAAATATAAAAATTTATTAAATATCACTAAACCAAATCAACAAAAAAGTATATGTTATTCAAATGATAAATGTCAAGAAGATAATGCTGAATTACAAAAAACAAATTTACTCATTAAAAGTCGTGAATATCTTGCTGATTATCAAGAAATTCATCATGGCACACCAAAAAATGAATATACATTTTCATCATTGGTTAAATTAATGAGTCAAATAACTGGAAAATCAATTTTAGTTTTACTTTATATTGTTGCAAATGCAACACTAGTTGGCGAGGTAATATTAATAATTATAAATATTAATATTATTAATAGAAATATATATTAATTATCATTAATTACAGATTGGAATATTTTCATTGAGATTTATTCTTGATAAATTACTCAACATTCAAAAGACAAATGAACATCATCAAATTGCAATAAAATTAGCAATTTTTTCATTAGAATTAATTGGAATTTATCTTTGTCTTTATTTTATTTTTGGATATATTTGGAGTCCAATTATTGAAATGGTTTTAGAAATAATATTCCAGGTACTTTTTTAGTATTTTTTTTTTCTTTTTTTTTTTCATAAATAAACAATAAATAAATAAACTATCAACTTTTTAATTGAAATTTCATGAATTTATTTATTATTCAAAAAAAAATAATATACACACACACATTTGTATGTAATTAATAATAAATTTAAATATCTATTTTTAACAATAAATTAATATAGTTGAAATTAAAAAATTAGATATGAATTGTTATTAAGGCAAAAATAGAAATAATGAATTTATAATTGAATTTATTTGTTGATGCTGTTGACCATCCACATTCAATGTCATCTTTGAGTGCATTTAAAACAGGAATATTATTTTTATTTGAACAAAATGCTTCACGTAAATCATCATCCCAGCCATTATCCCAACAACTGTATTCATTGTCTTCATCAATTTCAAAATTATAACGACGATGAGGAAAATTAGAGCATCTTTCTTCTTGATATTGTCTTTGTTTTCGTTGCCATCCTTCAATCCATCTAAATAAATAATATAAAAAATTAAATAAATATATTAATTGCTAATATTTAAAATAAAAAAAATTCATACCCAATGTTGCAATCACACTGTACATGACTACCAGCCATTATGAGACCCATGAGAAATTTTTTATCCTCAACACCAGGCTTATGACCATTTGATGGATTTTCCAATGTACTTAATTCATTATTATTCAAATAAATAGTTATATTTCTAACTGTTTTTGGAATTAAAAATATATCACTTGATATTTTTTTAACAGATGTATTGTATAATGTAAAATGTAAATGTGGACTTTTCATTCCTTTTAATATATATTTATCAATTGTATTAAATTTTTTACCAGTAAATGTAAAATTAAATAATTTAGTTGGAAATAAACCTTTCATTTGACGTTCAAGATTTGTATCATTATGTATGTCAATTAATAAATTTCTAAGTCCATGATTGTGCTCAAGTAAATTTGGTAAATTAAAATTTTTAATATCAGTATAGGCAGTGATACTTAATGTACGTAATTTACCAGCTTTACATATTGCACCACTTTCAAATATAATTAATGGTAATTTTCTAATATCAAGCTCAACAAGACTATCAGCTGGACCAAGAAAACTTGTATTTGTTATAATTGTTATTGGATTATATGCTAAATTAAATATTTTAAGTTCAAATAATGTATGTGTTATTAATGGTACAACAGTTAAATCATTATGACTTAAATCAAGTTCATGTAATGATGATAAATTTGATGCAAGTTCAGCTGGTATTGTTGCTAATTCATTACTAGCAAGATAAAGATGACGTAAATGATGAAATGGTAATTCTGGTACACTTAATAATGATATATTACTTAAACCAAGTGTCAATAGTGTATCTTCAAGACCATGAAATGTTCTTCCTCTTGTTTCAAGTATCAATTGTTTATTATGACTTAAATCAAGATAATTTAAATTTTTTAATTCAGAAAATACTCCATCATCAAGACGAACAAGACGATTATATGATAAATCAAGATAAATTAATGACTGTAAACAACAAAAAAACAATTAATAATTAAAAATTAAAATTATTTAATTAAAAATACTTACTCGTAATCTTGATATTGCATCAGTTGTATGAACACCAGATATTAAATTCCATCCAATATTTAAATATGCCAATGATTGTGATGCTGAGCCAAATAATGTTTTTGTTGGTAAACGCATAAATTGATTATGTGATAAATCTAAACTTTCTAAATATATATCAGAAAACATATTATCTGGTAATGCACGTAGTTTATTATGTGATAAATCTAATATACGTAATTTTTTTAATATTCTAAATGATTCAGATGGTATATCCATAATATTATTGTGTGATAATAATAATAATTGTATATTATTTGTATTTTTAAAACAATCATAATCAATTTCCATAATATCATTAAAGCGTAAATCAAGCCATTGTAAATGTGCTAAATTACCAAATATTGATTGTGTCATATTTGTTAATTGATTATGTGATAAATATAAATGTGTCAATGAATATTCAACTGGACGAAAATAAAATTTATCAATTTCTGTAATATTATTATGACTCAAATCCAATACTCTTATATTTGATTGTAATATTCCACCAGGTGTAAAATACATACTATTTGGTGTTGATAATGTTGATAATTCAATTTTTAATTTTATTATTGTATTATGACTTGAATTAACTTTAAATGATGATAATGTACCAACTTGATCAAACCAGCCAAAATCAAATTCTGTCAATTTGTTATATGATAAATCAAGAAATTCAAGATCTGGTAAATTTTGAAATGATTCATCAGCTATTAATTTTATTTTATTACCACGTAAATTTATATATTTTAAACGATTCATATTCATAAATGCACGTCTATTAATATTTTCAATATTATTATCAGCAATATTTATCAATGACATTGATGATAAATCAACAAATGTATGAATTTGAAGATTTGAAATACGATTAAATGAAAAATCAATTTCTTCTAATGTTGAATGTATATCACCCTGAATTAAATAATTTTAAATAATATTTATTATTTTTTAATTTATAATAATAATAATATAAAATAACTTACTTGAAATGTTCCTTTTTTAATTTCACTTATTTCATTATCTTGTAATTCAATTTTTTTAATTCTTTTTAAAAAATGAAATGAATTATCTGGCATTGTACGTATTTTATTATTACTCATATCAAGATATTGTAAATTTGTTAAATCTTTAAATGATTTACTTGGTATTTCATTCATTGATAATGCATGAGCTAATTTAAGTATTTGTAATGAATGTCCAACTTCTGAAAATGCTTCATTTTCAATTGTTGATATTGAATTTTCAGCAAAATTTAAATATTTTATACCACGTACATTTGTAAATGCATGATTTTTAATTTCATTAATATTACTTTGTATTATATGGAGTTCTTTAACATCCATTCCAAACTCATTAAAATCATCTGGACCAAGTGTTTTTTGTGATAATTTTGATAATGATAAATAACGTAAATTTCTCATATGACGTAAATCTTGAAGTGATATTATTCCATTTATTTTACCACTCAAATCAATATTATAAAGTGAATATTGAAAACTAGCAAAAACTTCAACTAAAATTATAATTAAATTTTAATTTAATTAAATTAATATGTTAATATTATTACATTAATTATATATCTTACCAGGTGAAATTTTTGTAATTTTATTTTCACGAAAACTAAGAGTTCTTAGAAAATCAAATTCTCGAAAAATATTATTGGGAAGATCAGTTATATTATTACCAGATAAATCTAATAATTCCAATGAAAATTCAAGACCCTTTAAATTTGATGATGTCATTTCAGTCAAATCACAATCAATAAAATAAAGTTCACGAATTTTTGAATTTTTAAATGTACCTTCCTAAAAATAAAATAAAAATCAAAATAAATTTATTCAAAGTTAATACATCAATTTAAAATAAAATTAATTAAAAACAAACCTCAACAACTGTCAATGGATTACCACTTAAATAAGTTTTATTAACATTAAAAAAATGTTGAAATGATCCAGCTGATAATGTTTCAATTTGATTCCAATCAAGTCTCAATGTATCAAGTGATATTTGTAAACCTCGTATTTCAGCTTCATTTTGTATATGTGTCATTTTATAAATTCTATTATAACTCAAATCAAGTACTTTAATTCTTTTTAAATTTGATACTTGACTATATGGTATACTTGTCAATTGATTACCATTAAGATATAAATGTGTTAAATGTGGTATACCATCACGAAATACTGATGAATCAATTTCCCATAAATCATTATCACGTAAATCTAATATTTCAAGTACAGTTAAACCAGAAAATGCATCTGCTGGTAATCTATCAATTGTATTTTTTCCTAAACGTAAATAATGCAATGAATTTTCTAAACCACGCCAATTATCTGCTGATATTGATGATATTTGATTTCCTTAAGAAATTTAAAAACAAAAAAAAACATTATTATTATTATTACATTCATTAAAATAAATATGAAATGAATTTTTTTCATAATTAATATTATCATTTACCAGTTAAATCAAGTAGTTTAAGCTTTTGTAAATGTCTAAATGATCTACTTGGTACACGAACAAGTTTATTATATGGCAATTCCAATTCCCACAACGATCTTTCAAGCCCTAGAAAAGCTTCGTCCGGAATATCCGATAACGGATTATACCTAATTTGTAAATTATACAGACCTAAAAAATGTTAAATACAAAATGATGTACATTATAATGTTAATAATTTAAAAGTTTAAACAAATTTTTAAATACCTGTATTCATTAAAAATTGTGGTTGAATATGACGTAATCCATTATTACCAAGTTGTAACATAAATACTTTTGATGAATTAATTGGATGTGGTATCATTGGCATTGGAACATTATCACAATTAACAATTCCAAGATCTGGTATTGCTTTTGAACATGTACACAATGGATTAAAAAAACATGGTGGATATTCAACTGGTAATTCATGTGTTCGTATCATTGATGTCCAAAATATCAGTATCAAATAAATTATCATCATTCCATAGTCTAGCTTAACTAATCCACAAAGATTCTGTAATATAAACACAAATAATATGTAAATTATTCATTAATTTATTGATAAATTAATCAACTTTTCACTATATATTTATTTGATAATTATTGTATTGTTTATATAAATTTTAATGACACTTTTTTTTTGTTGTTTATTTAATATTTATTATTTCTTACCATGATGGAGAAGTGCGTTCAACCGACTGACTGAAAATTTTAAATGCTCTTTATTTGAAGTTTGATAATAAAGAAAAAAAAGTCTTTCATAAGGCTTCACATGACCGGCATAACACTTTTTGTGATTCTCTTTATACGATTATTGTTCTCTTTCTGTATTTATATTTTATTTATTTTTTTATTCTTTTAACAATTTTATATACAACCTTTTGTTATTTTTTTAATAGTATTTTGTATGTTCCAATTAGCATTGAACCGAATATATTGAAAAAAAGTATAATAAAATTATTACTAGATCGATTATATTATTGTAACATACTTTTTTAATTGATCTCAAGGGTAGTCAATCTTGTAAACAGTTTTTTTTTTTTGTTTTAGATATAAATATATTAAATTTTATTATTTCAAAATATATATTGTACTTTTAAATGATAAATAAAAATCATTCAAGTTATAATTTAGTATGAAATTATTTATTATGGTTTTTTTTTAAATGAGGGTCAAGGGTTATGCAATTTAAACTAGATAATAATATTAATTCTTGGTCAAGTATGAATTACTTACTTACTCTACTTTCAAAAATACAATAATATATATATTGTTTTTTTAAGATTAAAAATTTTATAGTTAATTCAATTACTTCATTGATAGAAAAGTATATTTTTTAAATCTAAACGAGAGCAACTACACCCAGAGAAATAATTCTGAAAGATATTCCTATGGAGCCTTTATGTTATAAGATAGTTTTTAGGTCACCTCTAGTCCTTTGGTTAAGAATTTTTTTCTAGTCCTTTTCAGAATTTATTCGTAGTTTTGCACAATTAATCTTTTGACTTGGTAAAAATATATTTTATAATTAAAAATAATAAAAAAAAGCTGAAAAACAATTTGGAGAATGTTTTGGTAACGATAAATAGATAGATCATTATTTTCTAAAAATAATAATTCGAATATTTATGTATAATATGTAAAAATATAATTTTACAATGAATTTTATCACGTCATTTTTTTTAAATTTCACTATATAAATAAATGAAATTGTAAACAAACAAATGATTAGTAATTTTAACATGTAACGTGATCAATTTGCAGATCAAAATAATCAGATATCCCCTGGAACATCCTTGCTCCTTTGTATAAACAATCCTCGGCAAAATACTAAACTAAAGCCACTGTTAATTGACTTTATTATTTATGTATATAGTTTGAAGCTACGGAAAAAGAAAACAGCCTTAAAATATTTTAAATTTAAAAATTTTATATTTATTATTAATTTATTATTCAATCAAGATTCAATGTTTATATTTCTTTTTTATCTATTTATCTATTGTATTATTTATTTTCATTTAAGTTTTTTTTACGTCAATCTATTTTATATTGTATTTTTAATTTGTAAAATTTAATCATTCTGTTTTTTTATTTTTATATTCATTTATATTCAATGTGGCAATTAAAGCCACGAAAATTTACATATCTGAAATTAAATTTGCAGATGAAAAAGTGCAATGAATTAATATTAAAAAAAGTTAAAAAATTAGTCAAATAGATTTGCATGAATAAATTAATTCAAAGGAAAAAATAAATGCATATATCTAGCATTTTTTTTTTTTTTTTATATAGGTATTTACAAACAATCGTAACAGCCATGTGTTCTATTTTAAAAAATGCATAGTCTTATTAAGAAATCTTATTTTGATTTTCACTAAATATATAAATTATTCTATAAATTTTTTCATTGAAATATTCAATAGAAAATTATCTAATATAGATAAATAGTGTTATCTATAATTTTTTAAAATATAACTACTACAAGATATAATAATTTAAAACAAACAACAAAAAATAAAAAAAAAAAAATGTCAAGTACGTACGTATTAGATTAAATAACAAAACAAGCAAAAATTAAATCACTGGATGCTTCTATTTCTAAAGAAACAAAAAATAATAAAGACTTACAATCGATGAATTTTATTATCACTTTGTCAACTACTTAATGCTAATTTTGTGAAGTTTCAATTTGAAACCGAGTAATTCGGATAGAACACCAGATAGTGCAGATAGTAAAACAACTTTAGTTATTGTATACAAATATGGATTTGCAGATAGTCCAGATATTTTAAATGGGCTTTCAAGTTCCTGAAATAAATAAATAAATAAAAATACAATTATTTTAAAAAATGGCAGTAATTAAAGTTACCTTAATTAGATCGGCAGCTAATTTTAGGACACTATTTGCAACTGTTAGTTCATCTTTTTTATGTGGTTTTTGTTCAATTTGTAAATAAAGATTTATCTAAAAATTAAAAATAATAATAATTGTTGTTTCTTTTTAAGTAGAAAAAAATTACTTACTTGTTCTGTTATTAAAACAGATAAATTTCTATATTTTTTATTAATTTTTGTTCCAAGTGTCATGAACCTCAGTATATAAATACCAAGTGTAAAACTCCAAAATAGTGCTTCAATATTATATCGTGATTGCAAGCTTTCCAAGTCTTTTATTAATTCAAGACTTACAAATGAAAGTAGCAATAATGTTACGATAAATACAGCTGAAACAATAACATCAACTGATCGTTGAGGTCCTCTTCTCTGAAAAAAAAAGAATAAATAAATAAGTAAATATTTTTAATACATTAATTTGAATGAAAAAAAAACAACAATTAATAAATTTTACCTTCAAATATGATCTGACACTGAGCCATGTTTTAATATTTCTAACTTTGTTAAGACGAAAATGTGGTAATTCAGATTTCCTTGCACGTCTTGATGATGTTAAATGTGAAAATAGTTTAGCATACAACAATCTTTGTTTAAATGTACGTTCAGCAACTCCAAGAAGAAAAAACAATAAACAAGAAAGAATAAATCTTTCAAATGAAAGAATAACCAGTACCGTTCTTTCCCTGTTGTTAAAAAAAATAAAAATTTATAATAAAATATATTAATATAAGAGAAGAAGGTCTAAAATGAAGAGGATGTCTATAATTCTGAAAATTATTTCCGTTAAAAAAAAGTGCTCTTTTTAGACACCCTGTTTATTCTAGACCCTGTTTATCTCTTATATCAACTAAAACATAGTATTTTTTAATTATTAAATAATGTCAACATACCAAAGAGTACTACCAAATGCAACATCAATAATTTTGCAAATAAAATTAGTATATATTTGTAAATTAATACCAGCAAATTCAGAAATACCAAAATTATCATTAATCAAATCATTTGTAATATCAGAACTAAAATAATCACTTAATCTTCTTATTGATGGTATAACTGCAAGTATTATTGATAAAACAAGTCCACCATAAAAATAATCCATACTTTCAGGCATTGATTCAGCTTTAGCAATTATTGCTGAACTAATATCAAGAACAGATAATTCAGCTTTTTTAATATCTCCTCTTGTCCAAATTGTGCATGAAACTTTAATAA
>JAPYYR010002066.1:0-11544 GCA_030523065.1 Aphidius colemani
GTGTACTGTAATTTTAAATCATCTACTGTACTTTAAATTTAAAGTAAAATGCTTGAATTTTAAAGCACTGTGCCTGAAAAAATTTCAACTACTGTACTTAAAATTTAAGGTAAGATGCTAGGATTTCAACGCAGAGGGCTAAAAATCATTATAAACATTTTAAGAAAGACCAATTCACGCGTCAACCCGATGGTGCAGTGGTAGAGCGTTCGGCTTAGAATTCCATTAGGTAGTTAGGTTCATAGGTTCAAGTCTCCCTAAAGTCATTTCGATAGGTTTAGCTTATTTCACAAATAGTTACGTAAAATTTAATAACATTAATTTCGTCAATAATCATTCGAAATGTTACACTTTTTTTTAGAAAATTGGGAAATCTGTATCTTGATTTACAATGCAGTATCGTGCTTTAAAATTTTAGCATTTTACCTTAAATTTAATGTACAATAGTTGAAATTTTTTTTAAACACTGTGCCTTAAATTTCAAGCATTTTACCTTAAATTTGAAGTAAAGTAGTTGAATTTTTTTTCAAACACTGTACCTTAAATTTCAAGCGTTTTACCTTAAATTTAAAGTACATTAGTTGAAATTTTTTTCAAGTACAATGTACATTAAAAGAAATTCAAGTACATATGCTTGTACAACTGCTTCCAGTACATGTACATTAAATTTCAAGAAAATATTTTTTACAGTAATAAATATATTTATTACATTCAAAGTTGAAGAAACGAGTTTGCGAGTCTTGCAGAAACCAGAGTAAAGCAAGCACCATTATGCTGCAACATTTAATCTCGCAGAGTAACACTGAATATCGGTTTGAAATTTTTAACAGTTTGGGAGAGTTTGGTAAATTGCCAACTAATTTGGTAATTCGAGATTACCCTTCTATTATAAAAATCCAAAAAGTATGGTAGTTTTGCCAATTATGAAATTTCTATTTTACTATATGACATTGCAATTTTACCAATTGTACCATATTCACCAGTATGTATGATATACATTGTATATATCTGAAGTTAAATTTATCTAAGTAAATCACAATAACGTACTGATTATAATAAAATATAATTTTTCTCATCAAAATTTTATATTTTTTTAAATATTATAATTATTTTTTTGAACAGTGATAAAATAATTTTTGAAGTGAAACTTCTTTTTTTTTAATAAAAAAGAAGCCAAGTTTGGCCAACCCATGTCTCAAGACTAGACCAAATACTTTAAAACATTTAAGTCAGCAACGTTTCCCTCCATGGCCAAGTAGTCTTACGCGTTCCCTCTACTTTGTCCACACAACCGTCGCTGGTTCAAACTCTGTTAGGTCCGTCATTTGAAAAATAAAAAAAACTCTTTTCCTCACTAACTACTATTTTCTGTGTGATAACAGAAAAAATTCTGCTTTAACAAAAAATCACAAATTATAAATTTTTTTTTTTCATTTTTTGATACAATTAATGTAATTATTCCACAACTCTTGGAAAAACTACCGAAACTATTTTGGAATTTTACGGTTAAAAAAGATATGGTAATTTTTCATAAAAATGTAATTGTAATTTTCCCCAATACATTGTAAACTAGAGTTTGTATTTTTACCAAGACGACTTGAAAAATTACAAAGCCTATATAAGAAATGCAGCGATACCATATTGCATTGTAATTTTACCAAGTGCTAATGGAACAAAACTTCCAAAGATTTTTGGGTAAAACTACAGTAGAAATTTATAATAGTGCAGCATATGTATACAGCATGAATTATTTTAATATATTATACTCATCGTTAGTTTTTAATATTCAAAAAAAGAAGATAACTTTATCCTGAGAACTATTGATTTTACCGAGTATTTTGTATTCGCAATATATTTGTTTTTGCAGATATTTCTTATAAACAACATAATAATCTGAAGTATACATGATCTATTTCGATATGCTATTAGCAATTTGAACTAAACAATGCAGGATTATTCGATTGCGATTGCTAGACTGAAAGCATTTTCAAAAATATATATTTAAATTAGAAAAATCCTATTTTTGATTGATAGAAAACAGACTATTCATTATATATGCGTGAAAATTATTGTTTTTATTTTTAAAATGGTAAAATTTTATCTTACGATGCCAAAAAATAATAACTAAAATAAGATCTTTCAAAAAGTCAAGACAGGAAAAAAGAGAAGCAGTGAGTTATAGTATAGAAAAAGAAGGGAATGCGTGTCGACGCCGTAGCATTTCAAACCTATCTAGGGTGGAAAAGAAAACTCAATTTAAAATGGCGGCTCAGATATAATGGCAGCCTCCGGTACATTGCTGCTCACCCTCGACTAATCTCAACTCTATGTTCAACCATCACCCTGGAGCTTTTTCTCCCATGTTTTTATTTTGTTCTGACTTATTTTTGCTTTTTAGACCCTTCAGCTATACATTCTTTCGTCTTCTATATACATCCGATATGTAATTGTTTCTTAGTTTTGGATAGAAATTTTTCGTGCATCACAACTTTTATACTTCTATAAACCAGGTTCAAGAAAAGAAGAAATTGATTTTTTTAAAATTTATTTCGTTATATTAGATATTTATATTTTACATGAAATTTTACTTGACTTTTACTCCATTGGTCTCTTGATCCACCGAATCATTATCATCATGTGAAAAAAACTTTTTATTTCTTTCAGCGTAACATTCAATTCAGTTTAGGAAACGTATTCTTTCTCTATACATTGTACACTGAAAAAGAAAAACTTCTGTCAGATAGAAGTGTGGAATGAGAAAAAAATGATTTGAATTAAAACAAAGATTCCTTAATCTAAATCAAAAAAAATTTCTCGAATCATAAAAAAACGTCTTAGTTTAAGATGTTTTTATACTTTCTTGGTACACGAATAAATATAATAATAGATAAAAAAAAAATTATATCTTGTCACTCAAGTAAAACAAATGACTTTTCATTTGCGCCCATGGTCGAGCGGACTAAGGAACGGTTTTAGTTTAGAGTTAGATAGGGCATTTACGGTCATAGGTTCAAGTCCCGCGACGGGTGAAAAAAAAAAAATCTTAAGCAGCAAAAAAATTAGCGTCTTTCTACAAACAGTAGAAAAAAAAAAAACTACAGAATAAAAAGTTTGATTGTATAAATTTTTCTTTTTTTTTCTAAATCTCCAATAAATAAAGAATGAAAAAGATATTGTCTTAAACGAAGACACAACCCTTTATGATTTAAGAAGTATACTTCTAAAAACATGAACAGTTTGTCTCAAACCAAGACATTTATTTCATGATTAGAAAAATCTTTTTTTGATTTAGATTAAGAAGTCTTTGTCTTAATCCAAATCATTTTTTTCTTATTTCAAATAGATTTTTTTTTGCAAGAAGAAATTTTCTATTATCAAGAACTTTTTGTCTTATAAATAGAATTTTTTGCATGTAAATTAAAATCCTAGCATCCTACTGTAAAATTACAGTACGGTATACGGAGAGAAATCCACAGCAAAAAATTTTTATTAATTGTTGAAAAATAAACCATTATTTAATTATCATGTTTTTCATGCACTTTTATTGAAGTTTATGAATAAAAATAGAAATAATAAAAATTTTCAAGGGTTTAGGAACAAACTTGATTTAGAAAAAAAATTTGTTTCATCCGGCGGAAAAATGTACTATAAACTACAGTAATATGCTGCATAAAGTATACCATCATCTCAAGACTCCAAATATTCCAGTAAACAACAGTAAAAAGTCAGATTAAAGTTCCAATAAACAACAGAAAAAATAAAATATGACATAATTCATAACCTCTGTGAATCCAGACGTTTGAGTGTTTACCGATTGTCAATATTTATTTTTTTATGCTTAAAATAATTACTTTCTTTATTTCAAATGGACATGAGAATTCATATCTCTTTTTTTTTAATTACCTACACTTCAATTAATTTTCTTATCCAATTATTAAATTTAAAAAAGCATGTTTTCGGACAAAAATAAATAATGAAATATATTTTAACAAAAAATACTCCGCAATTTCATAAATATTTCAACACCAAACTTAGCAATGAATATCAATAAAATATATAAGTAAAATTTACAGTAAAATTTAGTAAATTTTAGTATCGCTAGATGATATATTCTGAGTCTACTAAATTTTACTAAAAAATATAGTAAAATTTAGTCATTTATTTCAAGAGAAGTTACGATACAATTAAGTAAATTTTATTGTAAAAATTATTTATATATATATATATAGTAAACGAGTGATATTTTCACTAAACTTTATAGTAAAAATTATTTATCTATGCACGAAGAAGTCTATTAACTTACGTTTAGAATTGTCAGCAACTCAAAAATTACTATGTTTTTTGTAAATTTTACTTTCACGTTTGTAATTATTAGTTAAAATTTTTTTCAGATAATGTATATATACATTAAAATCTAAGTATAACGGATAATACTTTAAATCCCCAGTCTGGTTATTGATTCTTGATATAAGTTCATGATGCGTAGCTGAGAAGGACTCACGAATAACAAGGCAACCTGGCCAAACCTTGATCAAAATTTTTTAAGTCTTACCAAATTTCTCAATGTCCATAATTTTATTTCTTTTATTTTAAAATGTTTTCGGTTTTGTAACTCATTTTAAAGAAAAATGTGATTAACAAATAAATCACATAATGCGAATAAAAAGGAAAACACGTGATTGGTTGTCGTAAATATGTGCGTACTTGTTTTATTTTTTTTCATTTTTTTTTTTTTTATTAAATGAACACTAGGGACAGAGCTCTATGGCTCGTACTTGTTTTATTAACGTGTATTATGATTTAGCTACATCTTACGTTTAAATTTTGGATTGATGAAGAAAAACATATTGAAGAGTAATATTACACATGTGGATTTAGACTCCATAATGATAATAATTTTCGACGCTCAATCCTGATTCATCAACTTCAAACGTTAATAACTCAGGCACAAAACGTCGTAGACACAAAATTTAAAAACATTTACCATCTAAAACTTTATGCAGAATCTCGTAGTATATCCATTATGCGTGACTTACGAGACTCCCTGATATACTCTACTGATTTGTACCACACTGAAAAAACGTTCCCGCTGCAGGCGCGGTCTCCACGGTCCGCAGCAAGCACCCGTATATTCTCCCGAGATGAAAAAATTTTATATTCCAGAGGTATTTTGACTCTTTTTGAGTCTTCGAATTGTCTTCTGTGATATTTCTCAATCTTTGTCTATATTTCAAATGTATTCCGTGATATTTACATAGGGAGGACGAATACTCTTTGTCGAGAACGTTTATCCCTGAATTGTATTTCTCGATATTCGAATATTCGAAATGTATTCGAGAGTATTTGTGACATATTCTGGGCTTGTAAAAAATTTAACAAATATGATAAGTCCTCAGGTGGAAGACTGCCACTTGGTTTTTTAGTTTTTTAAAGCGACGGAGAAATGTCTCGATAACATTTTTAGTTTGTAACTATTACATTTTTTCAACATAAAATTTATACTTTAGTCGATAAAACAGAAAAAGAGCTTTTCCATCAAAAAACTAATAATATATATTATTATTTATTAATTAACTGGAACAAAAAAATTAATAGAATATATAATTATTTTTTTTTGTCAAAATTTTTTATACCATTTAAATATTTATTAACAAAACTCGTAGCCAAAAATATCTTGTCACTGAAGTAAATCGAATGACGTTGCTCTTGTATAACGAACCCGTGGTTGAGCCATCCAAGGCACGCTTGTTACGGATCTTATAGGATATGGTCGTTTCGGATTCAAATAGCGCGTGAGGTTAACAAAAAAAAAAAAAATTTTTAGGAAAAAGAAAACAATATCAAATTCGTAGTTGTCGTTTATCTTTTATTTTTCTCTGACCTTTTTACAAAAAAAACTGCAATCTTTACAACGTTGTCGGGTAAAAATTGTCGGTACGAACTGTATAGCAAGAGAGAACACGGCGATATAAAAAAAAAATGCAATCATTACACAAAAACTTTGTAAAAAAAATTATAAAATGCAAAGTTTACATTTTTTTTTTTGACAGCGACTGAATTTATTTTTAACAAATACAATGATTACATTTTTTCATGTAAATCTCGCATTCTAATTTTTTCAGTGTAATTCATTCACACTTAGAAAATTAGAACTTCATATTCATTCATTCAATGTTATAGAAAAAATTTTTTTCTCACAATATCTATGATCAGAAAGCAAAAATAAAAATTCTTCACCACATATGCTTGTTCCTAAGAGAAAGGATCAAAAAATTGAGCCTGGTATTGCGAATTGTTTCTTTTTAAAAAATTTTTCCTCGAATTTAGGAGTTTTTCCCTCGCAAAATATATTTTGCAAGGGAAAAACTTCTAAATTCAAGGAAACTTTTTCGAAAAGAAACAATTTTTTTTCAAATCATAGAAAAACCATTTTTTGGAGCTCAGGAAAATTAGTCTTCCTGAAATACTTCAATCACTCATTATAAAGAAAAGTGAATATTCATACTAATGATTTTTTTTTCATGTTTATCAGGCGAGTGATTAGTGTGTTATTCTTGAATTTTAAAAATATTAAGTATGGCAACACATATATTTTTAACTTCTACAATCCAAAATGAAAATTTTGTATTTAAAAATTTTTTCCTGGAATTTAGGGAATTATTTCAGGATTTGAATTCATATTAACTTATCGATATTATTCATAATTTACGCATCACTTTTGTATTCTTTTTCTTTGGAATATGTAATTTCTATAATAGTTTTTTTCTCCCGTTTTTAAATACTTATCATTTACGTAGAACCACATTTATCTTGAAAGTAGTAATAGGTCAAGTTAGTTAATTATTACTTCTTAGTTTAGAGAAAAATTACTGAATTAAAGTTTTGCTGTTTTTCCACTTGAGTGGAGTTATTCAGTTTTATTGACATTTTCCTTAATCTGAGTGTTTTACTCAATTCAAGGGAAAGTTTCATAGATCAAGGAAAAATTTTTTAACAGTGTGGAAAATAACATCAACAATTGGATATTTAACTATTCTATAAAAGACCGTTTGACTACCTTTGTCTCAATATTTCAGTTAACGTATCTTATATACCAACAGATATTGTAACTACTTTCAAATATAAACAGGCTTGAAATTACTGTTATTAAAATTTTGCATTAAAAAGTAATAGATATAAATAAACGGGCTCGCTGACAAATCATTATTCACATGAAAAACTTGAATCGAATTTGAAAAAATAGTTTATAAAAGTGGTATTTAGAAAAAAGGTGTATATCTACAGTATTTCTTTGAATACTTTGTATGCGAATTTTTGCTTGGCAACATTGATATACTACGTCAGCCAATGAAGTGTTACCCAGTGACGTCACTCAGAAACCCGCAACCAATAGCGTGAGACAAGCGACGTTATTCGTAGAGTAATGGAGATGGTGGGGTTGGTTTGATGGAAATTGAAAACAACCCTCTGCCATTTATTTATTTATCTATACCTATGTATTGATGCTCAGTATACGCCCGCGGGCTTTCTTATTCCTCGAAAATATTGCAGTGGGGATCTGTAATACAAAAGTAGTGTTTTTACTGGCGCATAGTAGTGGGCTTTTACGGCAACCATCACCCTCTATTCTATTTGCAACTCACCCCCGATACTCGAGTCTTTTTCAACTCATACCCATATACACGCGCTAATCTCATGGAACAACAAAAATGCTCCTGGCTAAATACAAAATGGCGATTATTTTCCAACTAAAAATAAAAGTACAGTTCTTATCAGTAGACAATACAACACTTTAATAAAAAAGTTTAGGCTTGATGTTTAACACAAACTAATACATTTTTCGCTTATACTATTTCAAATAAGTGGTATTGACACAACAATAATGAATGTAAATATACAAATAATAAAAAGGCAAATCATTTTTTTGAGGCCTCATAACGTATATCGTATCGTATCGTCATATCGACGATATTGTAAAAAAAAATCATTTTTTGCTGAATTTTCTCGAAATATTATAAAGGGGGAGGTCTAAAATGACGGGATGTCTAGAATAAGTATTTGTTTTCTCTAATGTATCTTTCTTTTTATTTGTTTCTCTCTAACAAATCAGTTTCTCGTAATTTCCTAGAAAATATTTTCTAGAAAATATTTATGAAACATTTCTAAAAATTATTCCCATAAATTTTCTAAAAAAATTACGTGTAAATAATAAATGGAATTTTTTTTTTGAGTCAGAAAAACAAAATTTTACATTGCAAAAAACGTTCTCATTTTAGACACTCTGTTCATTTAAAGCCACGATACCCTATTTTTTTTCATTGCACAAATTTTCCTGTACATGTATTGAATTTTTATTACTTCTACGATGTGGACTTTAGCATCTGGGTTTTTTTTTTAAGTGTCTTCAATAATGACCAATTGACCAATATATTTCCAAGAAAATAAAAGTTCATAAAGGGATAAAATTGAGAAACCGCGGTGCAGTCTCAGGGTCAAGGCGTGCAAATTGGTTTCCGGTTTGAAGGCTCTTAAAAATATTTTCAAACTATCTTATCTTTTTTTCCATTTCGTGGTTGCAAATACCCTGCTGTTAAAACGGGGTGTATAAATATTTTTTTTTTTTTTTTTCGAACGGTTTTTTGGAAGTCAGTTTCATGAAAAAAGTCTTCTTTTAATGTCTTATTTTTTTTTTCTTCAACTTTTAAGCTATTCAAGATTTCTATATTTTTTTGAAATAGCCGAAGTATGATAGTTTTTTTTAAGGAAATGATTTTTTATTTTTAAAGTAAAAAAATAACGGACGATATATCATATAAATCGTTTTCACCATATCGTATCGTATCGTCATATCGCGGCATCACTAGAGCTCGGATCGACGTCTAAGCGTTACGCAGAAATCGCTCGATTCAACATCGATCCAGAGGGAGCCCTAACGAAATTCCGTGAGCTCAAGGAGACGGTCGGATCGAGCTTCAAGCTCAGATCGACGTCGAACGGAGGTTCAAAGGGATACATGACTAATTTCTTTCCTCTGCATCTTGAATTTCTTCTTGAGAACTTCTGTAAAAATAGATAGTGATGCCGAAATATGACGTTACGCTATGGAGATGACGATATTTAATACGATATTAGGTTTCATATCGGATCGTCAAACTCGATACGAGACGGTATGGTCGAGACGATATATCCGATATGTCGTCCATATCGACGATATGACATTAATTTTTTCGTAATTTTAATAACAAATGTTATTGAAAATCATCAATTTAAATTAAAAACTAAAATAAATTCAAAGAACTCAACGGGCAACTTTACTTTGAAAAAAAAAAAACCATTTCCTTGAAAAAAACTATCATACTTCGGCTATTTCAAAAAAATATAGAAATCTTGAATGGCTTAAAATCTGATACAGAGAGCTCTTGACTGTCCAACGACTGAATAACTCATGTTGATAAGTTTAAGAAAAAAAAAGAATGAGACATTAACGGAAAACTGTTCAAAAAAAAATAAAAATTATCAGTGTTTGCAACATTCTATAGTTTTATTTGTTGACAGAATAATTTTTTAATGAAAAATAAAAAAAAAACAACAGAAACTGTGATCAATACTTGATCAGGATACATTGATTAATACTTGATCAGGATACATTGATTAATACTTGATCAGGATACATTGATCATTACTTGATAACGTTTGGCGTTACGTTTTTGATCAAATATTGATCAAGAATTGAAAAAAAAATTAGATCTTCGTTGATAGTGTTATTAATTGTTCTTTTTCGTTTAACGAGAGAGAGAGAGATAGAGACTAAAAGTTTTTAATTCTATTTTCGCACCTAACGGGATTCGAACCGATGAAGTTTAAATTGTGCGTAAGGGGAACGCTTTAGCCCACGCGGCCACGGAGGGAAAAGATACACACTAGACTTTCAAGAAGTATATTTATTTCTAGATCAAGTTCAGGATCAGGAGGTTGTCCTGATCACGTTTGGATCAGGCTGGCCTTATTAAGGATGAGTTAAGGTTTCCCTGATCCAAATTTGATCACGATAGTTTTGAAAAATTACAAGTTTCGAAATGTATGTTAATTGATAAAATCTTGATCAAGTTTGGATCAGGCTGGCATTATTAAGAATGAGATGAGGTTACCTTGATCAATTTTGGATCAGGCTGGCCTTATTGAGGATAAGTTAAGGTTGTCCTGATCAAGTTTGGATCAAGCTATCCTTAATCAAGCATCTTGATCAGACTGTCCGTGTTAAGGCAACATTTATCGAGTTTTGATTAAGTCTGAAGTCAAATCAAGCTAGCCTGACCAGATTTCCGCTGGAGAGGGTATTTGCAACCACACTATACAAAAATATATGAAAAAAAAGATGAGATATTTTGAAATTGATTTTTATGAGCCTGCAAACCGGAAACCAATTTGCACGCCGTGACCCCGAGACTGCACTGCACACTGATAAAAATTTTTCCTTATTTAAAAAAAATATTACTTCGTTTATGATAAAAGTAATAAAAATAAAATGCATGTACAGGAAAATTTGTTCTATGAAAAAAAAGATAGGGTATAGTGGTCTAAAATGAACAGAGTGCCTAAAATGAGCACTCTATCTTTTCAATATAAAATTTTGTGTTCCGGACTCAAAAAAAAAGCTCCAGCTGTTATTTGCATTTAATTTTTAGAATACTTCCGGGAATAATTTCTGACAATGTTTAATGAATATTTTCCGGAAAAATACAAGAAGCTGGTTTGTTAAACAGAAATGAAAAGAAAAAAAAAAAGAAAAAACGAATCCTCATTTTAGACTTCCGGTTATTTTAGACTCCCGGTTATTTTAAACTTCCTCCCCAATAAAATTCAAAAATAACAAAAAGTGATTTTTTTTTACAATATCGTCGATAAGACGATACGATACGATATGAATACGACACCATACGATACGATATGAGGCCTTAATAGACTATTAATGGAGGCCTAAAAATAGACTATTATTAATAAGTAGTCAACTTTACTAGCGTTTATCTTTCATTTATAATATTCGTATGAAAATTAACTGTATTCCTTACGTTATCGGACGCTACCCGTGATAAAATTTCAGAAGTTTTATGAGTATTTAAAATAAAGATGAGTCTTTATTTGACCCTTTCTGTGTGTCACTAAAATCATATAATTATATTAAGGTATTGTAAGAGACTTCAGCGAACTTCAATTGAGTCGAGTTGACTTGAATCCACTTGAATTGACCAGGATAATGGCCAATTCAAGTCAATCCAAGACAATACAAGTTAATTCAAGTCGACCAAGTTTTGACAAATACCTTCCTCCGCCGACCTTTTACTCAGCTAATAATAAAATCGTATAATTATATTAAGGTATTGTAAGATTCATGAACACTCCGATCGACAGTGGCTCAATAATTGGCCAATTTGAATTCGCCAATACTGGCACAGTAATGTTTCCCAATATTGAGCCAATAAAGGGCCATTAATGGCCCGTTAGTCCGCCAAGAATAAACCAAGTATGGGCCAATGCTTCCTACTA
>JAPYYR010002067.1:0-12873 GCA_030523065.1 Aphidius colemani
ACGAGATCACCGAGCACAGCATAGTTTTTTCTTAGCTGATACCAAGGTACAGCTCGGCGTTTTTGGCTACATAAATATTTAACTCTGTTGTTCAACCATTCGTATTTATCAGCAAGTCCAGTTGTGATCTACAAAATCAAAAATGAATAAAATTATCGATAATCGGTTGTCTATATATAATTATTTGTCACCCCGAGACAAACCAGTATAATGAATAAATCTGTAAAATTGAAGATGACCGCTGCGCAATTATCAAAAATCCGAACGAAAATACTCATGATAAATGTCGAATTATCTTGAAAAAATAAAAATAAATATATCAGTGAACAAATCAATAGTAGAAAGATAAAATCGATCTTTTTTCTTCTTTGTTGGAATACATACAGTTGGTAAAACTAAATTTTTCTTCATCAATGCGATAAGTTGATAACAAAAAGTTATATAAACTACTCATATAGTTCGGAAAACCATTGTTTATTGATTCATTGATGGCATACAAACTATGCTCAAAGACGGTATGCTCAAAGACGGCAATCGATGTGAAAATAATTGAAATTCTCCTAATTCTCGATCGGATTTCCAGACTTTTCACATCAAAACTGTAATATATAATTTATGAATTCAATTTCAGCTTTAAAAATTTGTTATAATAACCTGTCTAATTCGTTCTCCATTGTTTCCCATTTCTGCGAAAGATTTATCCATTTTGGAGATAACCGAAGAAAAAGTATGAGACCGATTGAAGCATTTCCAAAAAATACTAGTGCTGATATTAGTCCTAAGATATTCGACATAAATCCAAAATAATTTCTATTGAACATTTCAAGTTTATTAGAATCTTACCTATGACGCTTGAAGCTTCAATTGCTAAAGTTCTTAGTGCTGCAACGATAAATGTTATCTCGATTAAGACGAGAGCGATGATAATAATTACAGTCCAGAATGTACGAAACGATTTAATTTTGAATTCCATCATATTTGGTGATTTATTCACGACTCCACTGATTGGAAGAATTCCAAAATATTGAGCAACTTTAATTGTTGGTCCAATAGCAGTATAAAAACTTTCCCTATCATTCTAAAATATTGACGATAAGAAATTTATAAAATCATGTTATTCAATAAAAAGTTCTCAAGTGTTATTCAGACAGATAAAGTATCGACCATATTAGAATTTTTTATTTACTATGCTAATGAGTATTGATTAACTTACCATCATTTTGATAAATTACAAAAGTTTTTATTATATTACGAAAGGTTCTGCAATATTGTAAAAATTGCAACTGAGCTATGCACTTTCTACCAACTGAGTGTATATTTTTTGAAAATGCATTCATTGTTTCTGTTACCGTGGAAACGTAAGTATTTATTTAGAAGGAGAGCATCACACGAAATTATGTTTTCCATTTTATTTTTTGTTGTTAAATATTTTAAAAAACATAGAAATCAATGCAATCGTTCTAATGTCAACACTCATGAACAACAGAATGGATAATAATTTTAATAAATTGCGAATAACCTTGCGGAAAACACAAAGTAAAAAAAAAAATACGATCAGTATCAAAACACGCTAGATACGTATACCACTCAATAATAATCATCGTTTTTATTTTTTAGCCGTTCATTATATTGAGATTAACTGTATAACCATCAGTTTAATCTATTTACTTTATTTTTATCAAATAGTAAAAGTTGAAAGTTGATATATTTTTAATTTTGTTCATAAATAAATTGAATTCTCATCTTATTAACAAGGTTACCTTGTGTTGAGCTAAGTAATCTTAGAGTTTGAGAAAGGAACCATTCATCATATGAGTATAAATAATAAAAAAATGATAAAAAATAAAATAGAAACTGAATAAAATTTTACTACTCAATAATTCAAATTTAAAAAATTAATTATTTTTTACTGTATATTGTGATTATAGAATTTTCATTTACTTGCTTTTAGCTGAGAAATTCCAACTATATGAAATTCTCACATACCAGCCAATTTCGTTCAACTTTCATACTGTCTATGAAAATTTCATATATTTTTTTTTCCGTGTGTATATATTTTTTTAAAAACAATTTAAACATTAACACTCAATTTATCAAAAAGAAAATAAAAACTCCTTTATCTATCATTTTTTATTTTTTTATGCACTTTTAATTAGTCTATATTTTTCTCAGTATACATAAAAATTAAAATGACGAATCAAATTTTCTGATATTCAACTAATAGATAAAATAACTATGAATTACATGAAATAATAATATACGGCAAGTTTGAATACATATTTTTAAATACATAATTGTACATTGCATTGCTAATTTTTTACTATTTTCACTTGGTGGCCTGGTCATGGAGTTGCACCAAGATAAGTTCGTATGTAACAAGAGTACCAGAAGTCTAGAAAATAAAGACCACATTGGAACAAGTATAAATGTTACTTAGAAATAATAAATCTGGTATAACAATGATACAGGAATCAATGATAGAGCTCAATGTTGACAATATAAATTTGAAATAATTCAAAATTCAATGTGGAGATCGAAATTGATAAACAAATGGATAATAACATAAATTTTATAGTTTATGAACTTACAACGAGAATAAAATTACGCGTTATCGAGAAAAAATCCAATCCTGTGAAGACAATGTCATCATATGTTAATTGATCTTGAAGTCGTTGTGCCTGAAAATGTTACTTAAAAGTTTAATCACATGATATAATATAAGATAATATATTTTATTTACCTCGACAGTAAAGTTTGATGATTTACACATGTAAATAACCGTTAAAGCTTCTTTACTTTCAGTGTTAATTCTCGACGCTGAAAGTGTCACAGTGATTATTTTAACTACATAGAAACTGTATGACACAAAAATGTAAAATTTTTCAAAAACTCCAGTTCCATTCGATCTAAAAAAAAAAACTTTTTTATTAAAACCTAAGTATTACGTGAATAAATTAGTAAATATTTTATTCATTTAAATTAATGTTTACGCTATCCCCCTAAACAGTCCAAGCCAGATGAAGTACAAATTTGCAGTACATGATAATAATATTAAGGCAGATAAGTCGAAATTCGTTTCTTTGACGAGATCACTAAGAATTGCATAGCTCTTTCTCAGCTTATGCCAAGGAATAGCTTGGTGTTTTCTACTAGATAAATATTTAACCCACATATTTAAGGCCACATATCTTTCGGTGAGTCCAATTGTGACCTACAAGTCGAAAAACGAAAATAATGATTTATCAATGCTATTTTATCTATATGATTAAAGTTCAAGACAAACCAGTATGATAAATAAATCTGTAAAATTCCAGATCACCGTTGCAAAATTATCAATAATCCATAAAAAAATACTGATGATAAATGTTAAATTGACTTGGAAAGATAAAAGTAGATACATTAATAAACAAATCAATAATAGAGAAATAAAATTGGCCTAGTTTTTTCGTTTGAATACATACAGTTGGTAAAACTGAATTTTTCTGCATCAATGTTATAAGTTGATATAAAGAATTTATACAATCCACTAAAATAGTCCGAAAAACCATTAATGATTGAGTTATTGATCGCATATAAACAATGCTCAGAGACCGCAATTGATGTAAAAATAATGGAAATTTTTTTCAATTTTGATTGAATTTTTGGACTTGTTACATCAAAACTGTAATAAATAATTTATACAATGGATAAGGTTGTTTCCAGCTGTGAAAATACGTTATAATTACCTGTTTAATTTATTCTCCATTGTTTCCCATTTCTGCAAAAGAATTATCCACTTTGGAGATAGTCGAAGAAAAAGTATAAGACTAATTATAGTATGTCCGAAAAATATTATGGCTGATACTAATCCTGTTTAAAATAATTTTCATTGAATGGAACATTGCAAGTGTACTGGAATGAAAAATCTTACCTATATCGATTGCTAAAAGTTTTATCATTGCAACAATAAATGTCATTTCAATTATGACAAGAGAAATAATAATAAATACAGTCCAGTATGTACGAAATGATTTGATCTTAAATTCCATCATCCATGGTGATTCATTCAAGACTCCACTGACTGGAAGAATTCCAAAATATTGAGCAACTTTAATTGTTGGTCCAATCGCAGTATAAAAACTTTCTCGATCATTCTAAAAAATATCAAATATTAATTATTAAAAAATTTTAAAATTAATGTTATTCAAAAAAAGCTTTCAGGTTTTATTCAGATAGATGAAGAATTGGTCATGTTTAAACTCTTTATTGACTATGTTAATGAGTATTCATCAACTTACCATCATTATGAAAGCGCGAAATGGAAAGGTTTCACAATATTGTTGAACTGCAACGGAGATATCCACTAGCTTCGAACTGAGTTTATGTTTTTCTATAAATTCATAGGTTGTTACAATGTTACTGTGGAAACGTGAGTATCCATTTAGTCAGAGAACATCACATAAAGTTATGTTTTTTATTTCTATTTTTTATTGTTAAATAATCAAAAAAACATCAAAATCAATGAAATTACTTTTGTGTCAACACTCATGAACTACAAAATAGATAATAATCTTAATAAATTACAAATAACCTTGTGGCAAACACAATGTAAAAAAAATCGTGATCAATATCAAAACACGCTAGATACATGTACCACTCTGTAATACTTTTTATTCTAAATTTTTAATCGTTTAGTATGTTGACATTTATCTTGTGACTTATGACAATCACTTCATTTATTTACCTAATTTTCATCAGATGGTAAAAGTTAAGAGTTGTGAATAAATACATTTTTTATTTTATTTATACATATATTTATCTATTAAAATCATCATTTTTATTGTTACACAAATTATTCTTGCATTTAATGAATTCGAGATTGGCTGTTTCTTGTAATTTAATAATAATTTAAAGATGAATGTGAGGTGAGGAGAAGAAAAAACATCCCTCGATTTATTTCCCACGACTGAAGCCAACATGATTTTTAATTGCGTTGTTTTTAATTAAAATAAATATTCATCAATTCAATACCAAATTGCAAAAAAGGGTCATTCGCAATAACATGATTTTGCCTATATTTTATCTTGTTTAATCTGCATATTTCCATTATTTTCTATCCGAATTGAAGTATTATAAGTTCATAAGTAATGATTGCACTAACGAGCTGAAATAATTATATTAATAATGATCGAATACGCTATATATATATAGAATTAATGAAATCATTTCAACTTACAGCCATAATAAAATTTCGGGTAATTGAAAAAAATTTCATTCCTGTCAATGTGACTTCATCACCTGTAAGTTGGTATTGGAGACGTTCGGTCTTGAAAAAATTCGTATTATATTAAAATCACAAACGTAGAGCAGTAAATGAGAAAATATGAGCCATCAAATTATGTTCAAAATTAAAGTATTAACCTCGATGGTAAACGATGATGAAGGACAACAATAAACTTTCGGTAAAATAATTTTACTTTGATTGTGAATTCTCGCTGCTGAAAGTGAAATAGCAAAAATTCTTCCAAGAATAAGTATGAATGACATGAAATAGTAAACATACGACAAGCTTCCATCTGCAGTGACACTGAAATAATAGACAGTTTGTCTTTATAAAAAAACTTTTATAGAGATTATTACTTACAAAATTCCATTGAATAGTTGAATGCAAATAAAATATAAATTTGTAGAATACGACAATAGTATCAATGGAGAAAGAAAATTATCTGTTTCTTTCACCAAATTGCTCAATAATGCATATTTTTTTCTGCACTGCTGCCAATGAGTTGCATCAAATCTTCGTCGACTGAGTAAACATATCACTGATTCATTTAGATGCTTATAATTTTCGGCCAAGCCAGTCGCTACCTAAATAGAAAATTCATGGATTGTTCAAAAAATTTGTTATTCAGCTAACAATTATATAAATATACTTACAAGGACGATAAAAATGTCTACAAAATTCCAAATAATCGTACAGACTTTATTTGCTGCATACAAGTAATAAATTACTATATATCTAAAAAAAGCTGTGAACAAAAGATGATCAATTAATTAATTTGATGTTTTTTATTTCCAAAATAAATATACACAAATTATATTGCAATTGGAGTGATTTTTTTCTGTCAAGGATAATAGAGCAATATGTTTTAAATGTAACTTTTTTTTCCAAATACTACTCACAAATCTCAGAAAATTCATGTACAATTTCTAAATTATACGTTGGTGCACAATAACTGTACGTTTCCGATAAGTGGTTGAATGAGCTGAAAGTTGGACTTGCTACATATGTCGCATAGCGTACACCATGTTCAACGACTGCAGCTCCTATCATTATCAATGATATTCTCATAAACTTGTATCGTAGTTGTAAGTTTTTATCACCAAAACTGTGTGCATAAAAAAAAAAACATTAAAACGGTGTTTAATCAGCATTTTTATAGTTAAAATATCAAAATATCAGTTCAACATGTTTATTATTCAAAAACATTTGAAGAAAAAAGTCTCTTCTCAGGTCAGTTAAATAATAATCATGTAATTGTAAAAATTCATTAACCTTTTCAATCTATCTTCTGTCCATGTCCATTTTTGTTGGAGTTTTATCCACACAGGACACATAAAAACCAAATAGAAGGTTCCCATCAATGCGTTGCAGTAATAAACTAAAGCTGATATCAAGTCTGCAACAACAAAAAAAAAATACATCAATCAATTGTATACAGTTTTCTTGTGATAAATCGTAATTAAGTATAATTGTACCTAAAGTTTTAGAGTTATTTCCTTGTAAGCTTTGAATAAAGTTTAGAATCGCAGTCAAAGATAAAAATGAGTTTGTCATGACAATAAAAATACTATAAAAAATTTTGAAATATTTCATTTTGAAAGCCATCTTTCTCGGATGATCATTTGAAATTCCGTCGATAGCGAAAAGGCCAAAAAATTGACCGAGTACAATTAATGGTTTGATAGCATTGACAAAACTATCAGAATCCTGTGAATATAATTTTTGAATAAAACCACTATTAAATATTTGGTGGACAATTAAAAACTCAACACTATTCTTACGGATGATCCTGAAATTTTCGGAACGATATTGTTAATAATGAAGTTCTCCCGGGCTTGACTGTTGCGAATCTTTTGGATTTTCTTTCTATGATTATCACTTATTGATTCAATATTCCTAACACGTTTGAACATCATAGTGTTTTTTTTATTAAAAAGTGAAAAATATAATTGAATATTCAGACTTTTCGAAAGTTTTTAGACAACTGTCACTGTTTTTTTCCTACTCGTGATTATGAGTGTTCATTGATGCACATGGTAACTTAATTGAACATATAAAATATTCAACACTGCCAATGTTTAGATAAGAAAAAATGATTTAAAAAAATGATAAAAAAATCAAAATTATACTAATCTACATTGATAAAATGATCAATATAATGTATCATTTAACAAACACAGTTGTATATAGTAATCTGCATCGTGCTGCCGGATGATTATCAACTTGCAATAAAATATTACACAATGTGATTCTGAAACAAATGCATACCCAATATCCATTCAATAAATTATTAATCATCTCCATGTAAAATTGAATACATATGTATGTTTTAAAATCGAGAATTATAGAAAAAAAACTAGATTCCGTGCTGGAAACATATTTTTTCAAATAATGATTGACAATTGCTATAAGTTGTATTGTTCGTGACTAAATATCTTTGATGTTAAACGGCTGATAATTCTAATAGATCCAACAAAGATGAAGTTCCAAGAAGTTCATAAGAAAATGAATTGACAGTTATAAAACTATTGTGAATAAAGCTCAGGTATCCTATCTAAAAATTTCATATAACTGGATTTAATTTTAGTCTCAAAACTTTTTTGTAACGTCAGTAGATAATGCCTTCCACTAAAAGAAGATTCAATATGATTGCTCTTCTGTCAACATCCGTGAATAACAAAATAGATAATAATTTTATTCAATTGTAAATGGCTTTTTGAATAATACAAAGTAAAAAAAAAAATACTGATCATTATCAAAACACGCTACAGATAAACGGACCACTCAATAATACGTTTTCACATTAAAATTATAGCCGTTGGTTTCATTTATTTATTGAATGTTTATAACTTATAAACTATAAGTTAAAAGTTGTAGAATATAAAATTATTTTATTTTGTTTTTTTTTTTACTTTAACAGCTTATATTACTTTGTATTCAAAAAACTTCTGTTTTTTAATTATTTATATACTTTTTTTTTGATTAAATATTTTAATTACATTTTAAAAAAATTTTTCTTGATTGTTTACTTTTTTACTTATTGGCTGTGACAATTAATTGCAACAGGACAACTTCGTATGTAACAATAGCACCAGCAGTCTAAAAAAAATAGGCTACATTAGCACTGAAGCATGAAATTAAATTATTTAAAATATAACTTACAAGTAGCAGGAAATTACGAGTTATAGAAAAAAAATTCATTCCTGTGAGGACAACATCGTCAGTTGCTATTTGATGTTGAAGTCGTTTTGTCTAAAAATATGAAATTAGTTTTTTAATATCAATATGAATGACATATTGAGGATCAAAAGTATGGTCATAAATTTATGAAACAATTGATTCATGGACAATGAAACCTTAAACCGATCAACATGTACCTCATTAGTAAACGCTGATGATGGACAGGAATAAATATTTGGTAGCACCACTTTACTCTCAACGTTAATTCTTGCTGCTGAAATTGTTACGGCAATTGTTCTACTAATGAGATAAAAAACCGATGCAAAAAAATAAATTTTATTTAATCCTCCTTTCTGTTGATACCTAAAATTATTCACTTTTATTATTAGAGATTTTCGCAAAATCGGTAGTACAGCATATGAATTGAATCGATTGAAAAATATTACTAAATTCATTAGAAAATAAAGAAACTACAACGAAAAAAATTCAATGTGATTAGTTTCAGATTTACAGAACGCTAAAAGCAATTAATATTATTGACAATAAGAGCAGAATCTCTATCTTTTTTAATTTTAAACTGACAATGTTTCAAACTCTAGGTTTTTTAAAAAATAGTGTATTGCAAATATCTTCGAACATAAAAATATTTAATTAATGAATGACTTGAATAAGAATTGACTATCCCGACAAAATGAAAAAAAAATGATTACCAACTTTCTATTTGCATGAATATGGAAACACTTGTCGAAATTTTACTAGTAATTTTATTTCAAAGCTTCGAAGGGATTCTTTGCGTTTTGTCAACTTTCGATTTACGAAATGCTTATGATAACCTGTGAATATTATCAAACCGATATTGTTTTGAGAATAAAAACTCACAAAAAAATTTTTTGATTGATCTATATGTAAATTGATTGTTCTTCATAAAAAAATGCTTACGTTATTCCTTGAAATAGTTGAAAACAGATAAAGTACAAATTTGTGTAATATGACAAAAATATTAAAGCTGATAAAACATCATTTGTTTGCTTGACAAGATCACTGAGTATTGCGTAATTTTTCCTGATCTGATACCAGTAAAGAACTTGATATTTTCGTCTAGGGGAACATTTTATACTCTTGTTTAACCATTTATATCGATCAGCAATTCCAGTTGATATCTTCAATGTAAAAAATATTAGCTTATCGATAATAATTCATCTATTTACTGCCATTCCAATACCAACCAGTATAATAAATAAATCTGTAAAATTCCAGATGACCGTGGCAAAATTATCAATAATCCATAAAAAAATACTGACGACAAATGTTAAATTGACTTGAAAAAATAAAACAGAATAATTAATAGACAAATCACTAGTAGAGTAATAAAATCCATCCCTTTTTTTTTTTTGTTTGAGTACATACAGTTCGTAAAACGAAACTTTTCTGCGTTAATATTATAAGTTGATATAAACAAATTATATAATCCACTGATATAGTCTGATAGACCAGTATTTACTAAGTAATTAACGGCATACAAAAAATGCTCAAGAAAGGCGATTATTGTAAAAATAATTGAAATCCTGTTTATTTTCGATCGAATTTTCTCATTGTTTACATCGAAACTGTAACATACAATTTACAACATCATCGATACTTTTTTTATTTTGTGAACTTATGATCTAATAACCTGTTTAACATATTTTCCATGTCTTCCCATTTTTTTGATAGTTCAATCCATTTTGGTGAAAATCGAAGAAAAAGTATGAGGCTCATCATAGCATTTCCAAAAAATACATTGGCTGATATTAATCCTATAATATTTGTCATAAATTCAAAATAATTTTCATCAAACAAAGTGTATTGAAATATTACCGATAATATCTAAGCTTCCAGTCATCACAGTTTTTATTATTGTAACAATGAATGTTATTAGAACAACAACAAGAGAAATGATAATAAAAACAGTCCAGAGTGTTCGGAAAGATTTAATCTTAAATTCCATCATACTTGGTGATTTATTCACGACTCCACTAACTGGGAGAATTCCAAAATACTGAGCAACTTTAATTGTTGGTCCGATGGCATTATAAAAGTTTTCTTGGTTCTGTTTGAAAATACAAAATATTACTGTATCACACCACATATCCAAATTACCACGTTAATTTCACAAGGGTTGTAAGGCCTTATGTTTGATAGAGGCTATCAAAAGATGTAGAATAATGGGTTGTAAATAAACAATAGGAATAACACTATAAATAATCCAAACAATGTATAGCTTAAATTCTAATAATATATTCACTTTATTATTTCACTAAATTATAATTATTGTTTTGTTTATTGTATATTGAGTTGACTCTAAAAGTGTTGTCAAAGACAGACACGACTATTTTTTACTGTTAAGTGCGAATCAATATTAATTAGAGATGTAGCATAAACGAGTGTTGAAAAGCAACTGATTTTTTAGCTAGTTAATAATTGTCAAGTCCAAAAAAATGGGTGTGTATAACATTAGTTTCAATTGGTCAAAAATTAGTTCAAAAGAGGGCAAAGTTCGTTAATATTTACTAGGATTTGGTGGGAGGTTTAAGAAAAAATTGGGACTTGTGTAGGCCATTAAGTCTTAGATTACGGAATAAAAAAAGTAAGAAATAGTACTCCATGCATTTATTTTAGTTTAATTTATAGTTTTGTTTGTTGCTTAGAAATTCGATAAATTTGTAGATCATGTATGAGAATATTTAATATTACTTGAAAAAACCTATAAAAAAAGTATATAAATCTGATCAGCCAGAGGGCTGACAGACAGCTAAGTATCGACCCTAAACAATTACGAAAAATTATTGATTCAAAGTTTGAAATTACACAATGATATGGCAGCCATTAACTTACTATAATTTTTTTGAAAATTTTTTTCGATCCACTGCTCTTATATTTTCGAAAGAATATAACTGATCCACTAGACATTTGCAACATGTCTTTAGCTTGTCTTTTTACAATTATTCCCAAAAAAAAAACACCGATAAAATTCGATTAAATTATATTCGATTAAATTATTTTTTCAACTCGAATTTTTTATTGAAACAAGTAAACGTTAAAGGTTATTCAATGGATGGCGAGTGACTGACATGCATGTTGTTTTTCTATAAATCTTGTTTTCAGTTTTGCATAAAAAAAAAAAAGAACAAACCAATGTAATTATTTATTTGTCAACACTATCAATTATGAATTATAAATTTCTGTGCACGCATCGTTGTTCAGAAGATCGATGAGTTGTTTTGAAAATTATGAACATGTTAAATTCAGACTGACATTAAACATGAAGTGGTGGAAATAAATGTCATAATAATGTTATCAAATCTATATGTGTGATTATTAAGTATCATGTCAGCTCGAAATCAATACACAGTGTAGTTTTCTAGTTCAGGGAATAAAAAAAAAAATCAGTCTGAAAAATGTGTATGCAATTGGAGAGAAGTTGTGAATATCTATCAAGACTTTTTTTAGATTCATACTTTTCCAGAACCCAAGAAATATGTGTCTACCATCAATTATAGAAAGTTGAAAGCTTTTCCATCGACAGTTAATAAAGGTTTCAGCTTTTTCAGACTATAGAACTTTTATATCCTCCGTAGAGATTATTTCTGTATGAAAAATGGTATAATCCAAAAGGTGACACTAGTGGAATTTACATGGAAGCAACAGATGATATAGTTGTTTTTGCCAATACTAATTTCGAAGAAGTTATCTCGATTTAAAGGATATTTTACTTTGTCATACTTTGTCAAGTGGAACGAGAATTATCATGTCTTCTTAAATTTATTTTGGTGTCTTTACTGGAACTTAAATTTTCCAATGTTCTTACGAGACTCACGAGACTTTCAGGAAACAGTTGCACTATTCGGTCAAGTCTTGCTTCTATCTGAAGCTGTAATCCAATCCAGATTAACTCCTTATGGTTTTATCTCATCCATTACAATGTACTCAAGGTCATTTAATTAATTAATTAATTAAAAAAAAAAACAATCGGCATACTTCTTCAATGATTTATTTTAAAGCATATACAAACAGTTTTTTTTTCTCTCATCAGCTCACTTTGATTAATAAATCTGATATCTCCAAATAACTATTGTAGAGTTGAATTTTTATCAAGTTTAACAATCATTTAGGCAAAATGCAATTTGATTATGAACATTAATTTGTTTTTTTTTTTTTATCAATAAATATACTTTAAATGTCAATCAAACTAAATATTGGGTTTTATTAAAAAAAAAAAAAAAAAAAAAAAAAAAAAAAATAAAAAAAAATAAAAAATAACAAAAAAAAAAAAAATAAAAAAAAAAAAAAAAAACAAAAAAAATAAAAAAAAAAAAAAAAAAAAAAAGACATGATAAATTGAATATTTTTTCAATTTATATTTTATTACAACTTCAAGTAAATTTAATGTC
>JAPYYR010002069.1:0-22134 GCA_030523065.1 Aphidius colemani
GCAGTGATTTGTATCAATTTTTTTTTTAAATTGAAAATATTCTTTTTGTAAATTTGTCATTTGTTTAATAGTTTTTTTAAGTTATTTTATTTCATTATCTAATGGAAATGATGTCAAGGTTTCAATAAAAATATCTATCCTAATTTACTTGACATTTTTTATGTTTCTTTTTCACTTTAAACTGGTATGTTGTATGGAAGATATTCTCTCTATTTTTTTCTAGCACTTGGAATAATTAGAAATGCTTTTTATTAAAATATATTTAAGGGGGCACCACATGGCCAAGATAAGGAAAAACCTTTTTGTGTAATCTAGAAAAGGTATATTTAGAAAAATATTTATTTCGGTGGGAATTATTTTACTTGTAGGCTATTTAAAAATTTGTTTGACAAAATAATTTTCTTGTTGATTGAGAGACATGTTTTATTTGTAAATTTACAAATGGATATTTTATTTGAGGCGGAGAATGGCATCCATAATGTGCAAAGAAGGGAACCAAAAAAATTGGGGCAGGGCACAAGGGGTTGACCAATCAAAAAGTAAAAATAAAAAAGGGTGAACAACATCAGTCAAAAGGGTTCTCTATGTATGTAAAATAAATGTTCATATATCCATGGGGTATTCCATGTCGAATTGACAAATGTCATTAAAAAATGTTCAAAACTTTTAAAATTCATTCGTTGATTGTCTCAATTGTCTCTTTTATTCTTTTGGAAATTCGAGTAAAATTTATTTTTAAAATAAAAAATTACATCCAACTCGCTGAGAATTAAACTGACCGTCTCTTTGGGATAAAATGATTATGAAAAGAACTACATTATAGGACTAACTATGAGCTAAGAGATGGCTCTTAATGAGTCTAATAAAAGTAGCTACGTCTCGGTGTTTATTTCTATTCTAATTAGAAGGTAAAGTATTCATACTTTTTAGTCAAGAAAACTACATCTGCGGTCACTGCCAAGGAGCTATATTATTGAATGCCATTTAAACTCTTTATATTCTCCTTCAAGTATAAAACCAATGCGATTCTTTGTTATTTTGAATAGTAAATTGCATAGATTTTGTATACTTGTAGGTAAAAAAAAATTAAAACAAAAAGAAAATTTCACCATAACATCATTCACAGCTATTATAAACATATATAAATTTATTTTTAATATCATTTATTATATTTATTTATTTTCTATGTATTATCAGTTTTAAAAAATCTGATGTTATAACAAGATGACTCGATACTTTTTTTAATATTTGATTTTGAAATCATTGTGTGTATATGTTTTTAATGCTTTTCATTCTCTCCTATTAGAAGACTTTAATTTGACTTTTTTTTTCCATTTTTTTATTAATATATATTTATTCATTCGATTTTATATATTCTATTTGATTTTTTTTTTTTTTTTTGTTGTCTGCATCGGTCAGCTGCCCCCGTATACGCATTTCTCATTGTCTCGTTGCTGACACAGCAACTTTATAATATCCCCTGGTTTAATTTTTTCACTCTTCTTTTCTTCAACTGTCATGTTCATAATATAAACGTGAGAAAGAGTATACAGTAATTCACGCAACTGCAAAGCTTTTTTAGCAAATTTAATATTTATACCGAATGACTGATGACTGTAAAATAAAAAATAAAAAAAAAAAACGGGGTCGTATTGTTTGACACGTTCTGTCGTTGATCGATATGACGCATTCGTAGGAAAAAAAAAAATAATAAAACTTTTCAGGTACTCTCCCTATAACAATGTCCATCAAATTTTTCACTGTATATATTTTTATCGAAAAATCTAATTTTAATTTTTTCTTTATCTCCATTTGTATTGCCCTTTTTCAATCATATTTTTTACTTTTTCTCGTCGGTATCGATTAATTTTAAAAAAATCACAAACAAATAAATTTTTACAGTTGGCTAAATATTAATATTCTTTTCAAAGTTATAGTTAATGAAACTATATATTTTTATATTATTTATTTCCATTTGAACTTTAACAAATTTCCGACGCAGAAAATTGCTTCGTCAGGGGGAAAAGATCCCATTTTTAGATAGCGTAAAATTCGTGTATTGTGCGGATTCGTTTGTAGTTAAAAAAATAAAATTTAAAAAACAAAGATATGTATATAAAAAAATATAAAAATCAATGTGTTTATCATGATGTGTGGATGTGTGAATTTTTTGTATTGGATGATAGAATCATTAACGAATCATTAAGGTGTTCCCACATGATGATAGTTCTATATGCTCTAGAAAAAGGCATATTTTTTTTTCCAAATGAGAATAGATGAACAGATACAAGATTGAAAACAAAACTATTAATGATTTTTTGATCAAAGGCAATCATGAAATATATATTTATAGGTGTGTATAAGCAATTAGAGAAAGCCGAGTGTTTTTTTTTTTCTTTTTATTAAAACTCCAAGTCTCTGATTTCTATAATTCATTTGAATCAAACAGAGCCATTATTTTTTGAACCGTATTTCCTATTTTCAAATAAAATAAATTTATCAATTTAATTATAAATATTTCGTGTTAAAAGAATATAATTCTATTATTTGAAAAATTATTTATTCGAATAAAAAATATCTAAAATTATAAAAAGTATATAATTTATAGAAAAAAATCAACTTAAAATATCTCAAAGTCTTATATATATTATTTCTCCACTTGCCTGAGCAAACATGTAAAATTATTTATTGACAATAGAAATAAAATATAAATAAGAAAAAAAAATCTTAAACCAATATCATCTTACGGCGCCTTGAGGCACGCGAAAAGAATTTTAAAAAGAAAAAGTATAAATATAATAAATAAATATCTTTTCTACAGTCTTCACTATGATCATGTCATCTGTAAAAACAACGCCTCTAATTAGCACGTTATATTTATTATAATTTCAACCACATGAGCACACTTTTGTGCTTTTGTATCAAAGACCCATCGTGCCTCGCTTGTTTCAACGAGTACTTTATGATGCTCTTTTGCCGCTTTGCTACAAGATTTATTCTAATCTACCACCCCACGAACTTTCAAGAAATATATAATAATAATAAATTTATATTTCTATATACATATTAAAAGTATTTTAAATTCAAAGCAAAACATGTTTCTTAAGGAAAAAATAAAAAACAGCAAACAAGTATTAAAAGAAACTTGAAAATTCGTTGGATCTATTATTTTCTTTTATTTTTTTTTTTTGCATAATTAATGTTGTAATTTCTATTCAATGAAAAAATTTAATTATGAAATCTAGTAAATATAATTTTATATGAAATGGAAAAAAAAGAAAAGAAAAAAAACAACAACAAGTGTTTGAGTTTCAGCTGCTGCAGTATTTTATATATTTTATTTATCATTTCATTAATTTGAATTAAGTTAAATGATATGGTGTATTATAGCAATATATAAGACACGTAATTATTAAGCATATATACATTTACACAAGTATCAAGTCAATGTATATTATATGCAGACACACTTTAACACATTCATTCGTGAGAGTTGAAATTATATATATGTATATGTGGATATTGTATTTTGAGTTCGCGAAACATTGAGAAATCAAAAAAACAAAAAAGACAAAATGGAAAAGCACTTATACCTGAGATGAAATGAAAAAATTAAAAAAAAAATTTTTTAAAATTAAAAAGGTTTCTTGCAAAGGCTCTGACAGTGCCAGACCCGCCCACAAAAGTAATCACGAGAAGATAGTTGACTTGGCAGACATGCATGTTAAACAAGGACACAACTTATAATACAAACTATCCGCCTGATTCATCAGAAGAATGAATCAAGAATGAAAAACGAAAGAATTGAATGCATCAAAATTTTATATAAATGCACATGTGTGTGTTAATTTTGATTGGCTTTAAAAATTTTTATGAAATGTATAAATATTTTTTTTGTATAAAAAATTGATCACATTTTGTGTTCAATTTCAATATGTATATTCAATACAGCTGATTTATTTTTGAGATAAATGAAAATTTATTAAACACACAAGATCACAAGAATTGATTTGAGCTTTTTAATTTAACAAATATATGAAAATTATTTTAATTTAAATAAAATAAATTTTTCTACCTCGATATATTGATCAATTTTAAATTTGACTACTAAAAATTATCAAGTAAATATAATTCTGCAAAATAAATAATTTAAACTATAAAATTTAATCAAAATAAATTCTTCTCCCAATGTAATAAATTTTAATTTAATTAATTTCTTTTAATTATAATTGTTTTATTTGTGATAAAATCCTTGACGAGGATATTATGTATTTGCTCTTTTCATCCATTGTCAAATACTGTAAGTATTATACATTGAAATCATCTAAATGAAAATTTATTATACAATTAATAATCAATAGTTATTTATGCTTTAGTACTTAAAGATGTATTTAAAAATTTTAATTTAATTGACCATGCTCAAGTATTATGAAATTTTTAATAGTTATATACATATATACACGTATAAAATGTATATGATGATGGTCGAGGTCAGGTTATGTTGTGTGAGACTGGTTCCCGTCGAGTAAAGGTTCAGCTAGGTCAGTCACTGGAGGTCCTTTTTTATTCCCTCCCATGCCCTTGACACGACTTATTATTTAAAAAAAAAATATATTTATATGAAAAAAATCTTTAATTCGTTTTTCATTTGTCTCATAAATAAATATATAAATTATATTCAAAGTAAATAATGAAATATGTAACTATGTCTTTAAAATCTTTGAGCACCTTAATAAGACTATATATGTATATTTTTATTTCAACAAATAATCATATTCAAAACAACTGTCGTATTCATATGTACAATTATTATGTTGGGCACTTATATTTCAAGTGAAATATACAAATAGAAAGTAAAGGGTAAGAGGTCCAAGAAGAAAGTATAGCCACTTGAAGTATATAAGAAGTAAAAAAAAAATCTTTCAATTATATATTGCTTCTTTTAGACACAAGTGTTTGTATTATTATTTTTAAATAGAAATATTATTTTTTTCTATTCATTCATTCATACCGTTTATCAAAAAAATTATGATACAATGATTATATTTAAGCTTTGAATTATTTTTGTATTTAAGGATCTATCGATAGATATAATTGTCAAATGTGTGCCACCTTAATAATAATCGTTTGTTTCTTTTTATAATGCCTTTGATGTATTTAAATATTCAAATTACAAACAAAGTGTATCTCGTAATTTGCACATAACCGTTAACAATGAATCATCAAATATATATGCCGTGAATTTAACGCACCAATTAAAATTGTATTTCTTTTTTTAATTTGATTGTCTGTATATTTTTTTTTTGGAGCAAAACATTGTTATACATAATTTGTACATTAGCCCACGCGACTTGTTAAATTTTTTTTTGATATAAAAACTATAAATATATTATCTGTAACAACTAAAACATTTGTACATAGATATTTTGATGCCGTTGCGTGGAATTAAGTTGAAATTTATGATCCATGTATACATGAAAATAGTACAAGAGTATTTAAGTTGCTGACAAAGACGTATTAATCATCAAATAACATCAGTCAATTTTTCTTGCAGACATTTATGTATTTATTTATTACAATAACAAGTAGGCGTTAGTACTAAATTCACAACACCTCAAAATAATACCTAAAATATCTCTATCAGTATAACAAACATGTATGAATTTTATTTTAATCTTTAAAAAATTATACCCGAAAAAAACCTGAACAATTGAATTATTTATTCCATCAATTTCCCAATATTTAAATATAAATTTTCAAGAAACAAAATCCACATCACTTGTTTATTATTAATAATAAGAAAATTTATTAAATTAGATGTAATTTGATGCTTTTAAAAGTTGTATTATTTGATTAACTACAAATATAAATAATTTATAAAATAAAAAATTATGTAAATTTACTTTATTATTAATTATAAACGTCAATTTATGCGCAGGTATTTTGTCAGATGTCAAAGAAAATGAAAGAATAATGGCAAAATTGTCACATAAAAATAATAATAAACTTCAAGTGAAAATTATTTATTTTTATAAAAATTAAATAAATAAAAAGTCTCATAATGTGACAGAAAAAATGAAATAAAATTAATAAAACTACGTATGAGAATATTTGTGATAAAATGAATGTATTAAAGCAAAAAAATTCGATCGATATCGAGCTGGTAATTAAGGACGATAAAGACGATCAAGCACGTTCCTTCCATAAAGACGAAGGATTATATCGTGATCGAGATTATCATTGTTCCAAGCCAACAACTCTGCAACATCATTGCTTTTTTTTTTTTTTTTAATCATTAATTTAATATAGAAAAATAATATCGTCTCAACAGGGTCAACTTGTTTTGCTTTTTTTTTTTATATTTCAATTTTTATTAGATCAATTTTATCATTTATTATATTGTCGTTGGTTTTTTCTCGTTTCGTATATACTCTGAGTTTAAAATAAATGAAATTTGTATTAATGCCATGAAAATATATAACAACACCTTCACAAAGAAGCGACTATGTATGAAGGCCATTTGGCAATTTAAACAATAATTAAATAACATATCATTCATGCGATTATATCTTGAAAATGTTAAATTATACAAATGCAAGGTTTATCGATTTTCTGGTACCAGCTTGGTTTATAATTTATTATTTTTTATTTTTTATTTTTAAACTCAGGCAGATGCGTATTAAAATATACACTGTTTTCAAAATAATATAAAAAAAGACGATAAACAAAAATTTCATTGTTCAAATTATAATAAAAAGCCTTTTTTATTTTAATTTTTAAAAGATTTTTTTTTTGTTTTATCGCTGCAATTGAAACACAATGGATCAAGCATCACATCGATCAACGATTAATGAAAAGATATATGGGACAGACAGAGGGTGTTCAGATTTTGACCACAAAACTAATGATCTGAATTTTTTTTTTAAATTTTATTTTCAATAATTTTTCATACCATCCGGAAACCGTGACGATTTGGGTAAAATCATCAGATTGGTTTCTATTATTTACACGTTCGCCATGCATCCCAACATTGATGAAAAATAAAATAAATTGAGACAAAAAATAAAATTAAAAAGAAAAAAAAAACAATCAACTTTGCATCCTTGATGCCGCCGTAAATGACCAGCCAATTTCAAGATCTTTCAAAGCCAATTTATATATAAAAATGAATAAAAAAAAATCAATTGCATTTATGGCAAAATAATTACAATGATAAATATGACTAAAAAAAAAATTTAACGATTAAAAATAATTTTGAAAAAGAAAAGTCAGAGACGAATGAGATAGATGCAGTTTATATTTGAAAAGAAAAACTTGGTATATGCGTGATACACGCAAACGAATCGCACGTGTTTGTTTAAAGATGGCTCGTGAGCAAAGACTTCTCCAATAAAAACTGACGCTACCTATGCTACCTTAACCCTTTCTCTTGCACATGAACAAAATACAATATTTTATATACATATATATGCACATTGAAAAACAAGACTTATAATAACTTGTATATGTTTGTAAGATCAACTGTTAGTTCATAGCATTTCAAAGTACTTCAGATCATTTAAAACCCTATACCAATTGTAGTAGAAAATTTACCCTATAGGCTTTTTGATTGACGCCCCCGACATTTCATGTCTAAACTCAAGAGTTGCACGCAAGCCAAACAAACTCACCGAAACATCAACTTGTATATATATTTGTTCTATTTGTGAGGGTGCGCAAACACTAATAGCAAGTAGTTTTTTCATAATTTTAAAATTAAATAATTTCATCTGATAAAAATAACGTAATTAAATATTTAGAAAAAAAAAAAAGATATAAAATTGTAAAGCAAATATTACAAATGTTTATTTGTAATTGAATATGAAAATAAAAATTATTAAATAATTGATTTGACATTTAACTAATTGTGGATAAAACAAAAATATTGTATGCAAAAAATTCAAGTTAAAAATGATTCAAAGTTTGGAAAATTGAAAATGCTTGATGTTGAAATATAATGAAAGGTTTGAAGAATTAAAAAAGGGTTGTAGAATTACTTTACAAAGTGTAAGCTTGGACGTTTCTGACAGGAGTCTAAGAGCCTTCCAGGTCTCGTGCGTCGTTTGATTATCGTATGTAACGAGTTGAAGTAGCTATGGCGTGTTCACGAAAGCCCCTTCTGGAACTTGAGATATGTCTCGTTCGATATGTCATAGATTTGTTCAACGATCACCCATCCACAATTTGCTCAATAAAAAATAACTCGAAAGGCCTTTTTTTCAATTGTAAATATTTCATTATCAATCTTTTTAAGAAAGTAAAATGTAAAAATAATATCCCAAGATATTTGTATGAATTAATATACAGCAGCAATGATTTCTATACACTTTTCTATAGATTACAACCCTAACTGTGTGTTATGATAGTGTGGGACTATCTGCAAGGGTGATTTTAGATGTGCGATTTTAGTACATGGGGGTGCAAATCTCTTGTACTCAGCTGCTTTAAATCTGGGTCAGTGGCACGTGCCAATCGATTTTTTTTTATTATCATTAAAGAAAAAATAAAAAAAAAAAAAAAAACAACTAGCTTTCGTTATTCTCAATTTAAAACAAAAAGAAAATTATTATTATCATTTTTTAAATTCGCTATTTGATCATCAAAGATTAACTCTTTTATAGCAAAAAAAATAAGAGCAATTTTTAATAATTTTCCATCAGTCAAAACACAATAAATTGTGTAACATGAAATATAAAAATAATAAAAATGACAGGAAAAAAATGTTAAAAAATCGTGTTTGTCACTGCATTAATTATGGTGAATTAAGAAGACTCCTCGGATTACTTTTTGTTGTAGATTATTAATTACTGAGGAATTATGAACCGAAGAAACAGAAGAAGTGCGAGTAGGGTGAGGATTCGATGGGGAATGAAAAGAGAGACGCCTTCCAGATTTGTGTTTTCAATTAATTTTCTTGAATTAAGAACACGTCGGAATAATATAGCCAGACTAAATATATACAAAAAAAAAAAAAAATCAAAGTACAATAATTAACAAAAAAAAAATGAGAAAAAAACTAAATTAAATCAGAACGATCAATAAGCAAAGTCTTTTGTTTCATCTAAAATCTACTGGATGCAGAATTTTTTCATATAAAAATATGATTTCCAATTTAATTTTTAATATCAAGTAAATTAAATAAATCAGCTATATAATTAATCTATTGTACTGCGTAATGAGTAGTATATAATTTAGTCTACAATCATGAATTACTCAATTAAAAATTATCATATACAGAGATAATGAGGATGAAAAAATAGATATAAATTTGACTGGTTGTATTGTATCTTTGCAGGACCGTTATATAATTGTCTGAATAAAGAAAACACAAATGTGATACTAAAAAAAATGAAAAATAAAAATAATGAAAAGCAGTTTTTGATGCATCGGCCAATCGAAATTGAAGAGGGTGTGCAGGATGTGTAACTGTGCATTGGATAAATGCCACAAAGTACGCGTATCTGTATCAAAAGGGGAATAATAACAATGGAGGCATATAAACATATAAATGTATATATATTTTAGCCCCTTGCACAGCACACCTCAACCCCGTGGTTTGTGCGCTTTAAAAAATAAAAAAATAAAAAAAAATCACAGTGCAGCTGCCATAACCGATACACAATTACACACTGTATACATGGATTTTGATACAAAGCGAAATAATAAAATAATATATATAATAATAATGCAAATAATATATAAAAATAAAATTCAACAAGTACACACCCACCCTGAATATAATTTTACGGAGAAACGAGTCAGGAATTTAAAATACAATAAAACAAATTCAATATAAAATTATTTGCCTGAGAAAAATTATTTTTCTTGATCATTTTTTTGATAATTTATGATTTTTTCTATTCATTTATTGACCTAGAATTTTTTTTTTTCTGTATATTATTAAATGTACGAGAAAATAGTGCATAAGACAATGTGAAAAACACACTTTTTTGCAGTTGAATGAATTTTTATCGAGCGTGGAAATGCAGTTGTCCTCGTTATTTTTTTTTCACTTATTATTATTTTTCACGAGTGTTGAGAGTCCCGGATGTATTTTATTTGCATTACGATCATCACGGTCACGGTCAATGAACGAAAACTTTATAAAAAGTTGCATATAAATATTTAAAATTTTATAATTGTTTATGAAAATCAATATCACAAAGAAACAAACAAACTTTTCGTCAATTTTCATTTTCATTAATTGTAAAAAAAAAATGTGAAAAAGCTTATTTTTTTTTTTTAATTTTTATAGATAATTTTTTTGATAATAAAAAGTAATAAAAAGCTACCCAGAAAGTTTACATACTTATCTAAAACTTTGACAGTTTATTATTCAAAGCAAAATTTCACAAAATATATTTAATTTAAAAAGTCTAAATCATAACAATAAAAATACTAGAATCTGACAAAATTTAAACAAAAAATGCTTATATTTTTGATGTCAGGCTTATGTATGATTCCTGGCAGTTGGGCCTTTATAATATTGACTAAATTTTATGTAAAAAAACCTTCTAAAACCGTGGATTAGCTAAATCTTGCAGTCAAAATAATTTTTCGTATAATTTATTTAAACATTTACCAAGACTTTCAAGCCTCAATTTAATCAATGAAAAACTTCAAAACTCGAAAAATCAATCAATTCAAGCACTCATAATAAATATATAAGAAATAAAATAAATTAGATGAATACTTTCTGCATAACATCATCAATAATTACAATCTCCTGTATGTATTAATCATCAACTTAATTATAAACTTTTTTTTGTAATATAATTTTTTTTTTTTGCAGTAGTATTTCGCATTTCCTTTGGAATAAAAATTTATCTATACTTGGTGGCTCATTGTTGATGCTTATTACAGTAACCAATTAATATATTCACGTCTTTTATAATTAAATAGCTAATCGTCCATAGAATTACAGAAAACTCATTCACAACACAGACACGTCACACTCCCACACGAGTGTGGGTTACCCATCCATGAATGAAAAACTAAATTAATAAAAATATATATAAAAACAAATTATTTAAAAAAAAAAAAAAAAAAAACAACTTTAAGAAAATATATTAACTGGTGTATTGTAGTTTATAATATTCAGGCCGATGAATTAGTATAATTTAAATTTTTGCTTTCCTCTTTATATAATTTATCAAGAAAAAAAAAATCGTTAATGCTTCTTTTGTCTTTCAGTGCATGGGTGTTTGTCTACATAATCATAAATAACTACCAATTAATTACTGTGCAAGAAAAAAAATAATAATTTAAAATAGAGAAAAAAAGTCTTTATTGTTCATTTAATTTGGTTAGGCAAATTAATTAGTATAATTGAAGAAGACCAGTTACGGTTATTGAAATTAAATAACGAAATTTGCATTGTTATAGTTGAAAAGAATATTTTTTTTAAAGTTGAATGATGCATATTTAAATACATGGAATTATAAATAAATATTAAATTGTATATATAATATTCAACTTTTAAATTATATAAATTTATATAAAAGTAAAATATTAATGGAGAATTTCTAAATGATTATTTAAAATAATAAATATGCGAATATTAAATTACAAAATGACATGTAATGATATAAATATTCAAGTGGTATATTATTAAAAATTGCTATTTAAAATTTAAATGAAAAAAAACTCTTTACACTTTCCATCAATGCTAATAATAATAAACGAAGAAAAATATTTTTATCTTTGCAGGATCATAAGTGCAGTAGATAAAAAACAAAGACATTAACGCTGTTAAAACTTTAAGTTGCAATTTTCGTTTTGGTTTATTGTTATATGTCAATGCAATTTAACAACAAATACATCAAACAATTCAAAGCAACCAAAATATTTTCTATAAATAATAAAGTAGAAAAAAAGTAATCAAAAAGAAGAAGAAGCAAAAAAGATAGTTGTGTAAAGAACAAGCCGACGGCCCACCATATATCATTGTCTCAAAAAAATCAGAAATTTATCAGTCGCAAAACAACTACCGATTATTTTTTATATAAAACTTTTCCCACATTCTAAAATTACCATCAAAAAACTGTTGAAAAATTATCAACGAAGCACACAAAATAAATTGCCAAAAAGACTAAAAAATTAATAACAAATTGCCCGGAACAACGAAAAAATTGTATGCTTTTTGTTCAAAGAAATTTCCGCATTTAGTTATCAAAATTTCTCAATTATTTTCCAAGAAAATTATATGGTTCTATGATACAATAAAAAAAATTATCGAAACAAGCTATTTGCTCCATGTAAAAATCAAAAAACAGAAGGAAAATAACTTTTCATCTAAAATTTCAACAAAATGACAAAATTTTTTCCGTTAATATGACATGGGAATCCCCTCGGTGTTCCGTTTACTATTCCGTTTCGTCTGTCGTCCGTGGGTGGGGTAAGCTCGTTGGGTTATAGAGTAGTATAACCTCACTCAATGCGTATTCTCGTTGGGGACGGATTCATTCGGAGAAACATCCGTGAAAGGGACACCTGTTGGCGCCACAGTTATATTTACCCATAAGGAAAATATACAGTTATAGAAACAATGGCACGTGTCATCATATTATATAAAAGTTGAAATGTAAACCATAAAAAAAAAAAAAAAAAAAAAATAATTTAATATTACGATTTACGAAATAAATAATCAATTGAGTAGTTGCAGTATAATAAATTTTTTATTATTGTGCTACTGTTTACTGTATATTGTGATAAATGAAAAATAAAAAAGATAGAAAATAAAGATAATAAATATTAAAATAATATATTGTGTATATATATAAGCGAAGATGAAGCATATTGGCCAGAGGGGACACACAGGCGTTATTAATGTACGCAAAGATTCGAGCTTCCGTTTTTTTTTTCCATATACTAATGCAGTGAGTTGTTCAAAAGCTCTATAATACATTTTTATTATTTTTTTTATACGTAGCTTTATATACACACTGGTACTTTGAATTGTTGTAACAAAAAATAGAGGTGACTTTTGCCAGAGGGATAGGAAGTGTGTATCATATATTTCACACGTCTTGTAACTCATCATTCTGTCAGCGACTCAAAACTTATATATAAAAGTACAAGAAACTTTGAGTATACATCATTTTGTATATTTGTTTTGACGAAATCATTTATCAATATCATTTCGACATGCAAATAAAACTATTGGGGATATTTTAAATGACCTAAGAATCTTTGAGAAGTTAACAAAAAGCACAACTAATTTAACTGTTTTATGTAAAATTTACCTGGCCGTTGTGCAGTCCCTATAGAGAACATCAAAGTCCTTGCAGCTAAGTAACTTGCATCGATTAACACCCGGTTGAATAGCCCCAAGACCTCTGAGAATTCTAACTTGTTCAACATTGCATACAAGTGGTACAATATCAAGTCTCTTTAATTTTGTATAAACAGTATGTAATCCACCAACAAGATGTTTCAAAAATAATTCAAATGCTTGTGGTAAACATAACATTGTATTTCCAGTAATAATAAATGCAGCAACTTTTTGTCCACGATAATCAACAAGTTTACATTCATTTGCTGTTGGATCACTTGAACTTATTGGTGGTGGACTATTGTATGAACGTGGTGGCAATACACCATGATGTGCTGCTGCCATTAAATCAAGTGGTCCACCATGATGTCCACTTAGCATACCACCAAGTTGTCCAAGTAAACGTAATTCAGGTGGTGGTATACCTGTCATTCTCGGTACCATACCATGTATACCACCTGGACCACCTCCTCCACCACCAGCTGATAGTGGTGGTGGACTTAATGGTAATACTTGTGGTGGTGAACCACGTGTTGGTGAACCTGGTGTTGGTACACCACGATGTAATAGCTGCTGTTGATGTTCACGTAATTGATCACGATGTGATTGATGTGATAAAGCTTGTTGATGACTACCAAGATGTTGCTGTTGTTGTTGTTGTTGTTGTTGCTGTTGTGATGCACTGTGATGTTGACCCGACGGACTATGGGGATGCTTCGGACTACCAGTTACTGGACTTGCACGACTACTGTGATCCGACGAACTATCCATTGCTCCGTGATCCATTTGTCCGAAAAATTCAACTAATTTTTTTCTATTTTTTTCCAGATAAATTATCTAAACTCTTATCTTCACAAGATGAAATATTGTTATACTTTTTATTTGTCTTTAATAAACAATCACTTTTATAGTACAGTTCTATCTACTTTTTATCAATTTCAATATCATCACAAACATCGACACGACTATACTGATAATTATTTTGTTCCAACTAATGTCTCACTATCACTGTCACATTACTCAATATTACGCGAAATTTAATTAAATTCAATCACTTAAAAACATGAACAAATTACCGTTTGTATCATGATTGTCTTTTGAGGCTTTTTTTTTTCAAAAATTTATCAATCAAATGTTTAAGAATCTAGCTAAAAGCCCAAAAACTGATCCACACTAAATATTCACTTGTATCAATCAACACTTCCATATTAAATTTAATTAAATTTTTTGTCATTCAATATAAAATAAATAAATAATTAATTATATAATAAACTATGATAATAAAACTTTGACACAAACACTTGTTATTTTTTTTTCGAAATCAAAAAAAGGATTGAATTTTTCTTTTCAAACTTCATACACGAACATACAATATTAATTATTTTTAACAATAATTAATATTGTTCAATTATTAATAATAATAACAATATAGCTTAAAGAAATAACTATTACTGTTGCTCGTGTATAAACGGAGCAAACTTAATACGACAATACACGAGCACGACTGCCACACGAGCGAGTAACACGCGCGCGTCGTTTCGTTCTCAAAGTGGCAAACGTTCGACTCTGTATAGTTGGGAGTATTTCCCTTACCCAGTCACAGATGTAATAAATAAAAACATCACAGTGGGTAGAACCCTGGTCATACTAAAAGAAGGGGATAGGCGTGTTTATATTGTTGTAGTTGTACGTTTATTGGCTGATACGATGAGATACGAATGTTTTTCATTGGTTATGAGGTTATGAAAACGACACGCCTGCCACTCATTTTACTATACGGCTAGCATTTGAACTAACATTTTCAATTTATCCCCACTTTTATAACCATTTATATACGTACAGTCAAGCAAAAAGTTTTTCCCATTGTACACACGTGGGATTTAATTCCCTCTCCTTTTACCCTTTTATATTTCCCCACCCTAGATAACAACTATTCGATTTCGTACAAAAGTAACACAATCGTGAACAGAGAAAACACACAGTACGACGACTCGAAACGAGCGAACCGACGTTGAGATCTTTGCAAATGCGACCCTGCAGGGCGGGAGGGGGAGGTTTCTGCTTTTTTTTTATATTATTTTTTTCTTTTTCAACTATATAGCCCAACTTTATACTCTTCGTCTCAAACGTTTTTTCCATTTTTTTCTTTTATTATATTTCATTTTTTTACCTCATTTCAAGGCTCAACTATCTTTCTCTGTCTCTTCTCTTTCCCCTATTATACTCCTCATCATTTTCGCGATCTTTCTCTGCCCTCTTCTTACTCTCACTTACTCAGCATGCCATATTCACACGTCTGTCCTCTCTTTACCTGTCTCATATATATATGTACCCTTTTATTATTTGTCTCACTCGGTCTCTCAACATGTCTCTCTGTACACCACTAAAGTGTATGTCGCATTTGAAATCGATTGTGCGCATTATGAATTGAGACCCGCCTTTTCTCGATTCTTCTATATAGTTTCAATTTATATTTATACAATATATATCCCATTATCATATTAAACAACCATATTGCAAGCGCCAGACACTCAATTATTCCATTCATTTTTCAAAATATCACCAAACATAACCTAAATAAGAACCTACTCTTTATTTGTTCAAAAAAATATAGTTATGATTTATGAAAACTATGATTTCACCGAAATTGAAACAATTTCAGGGGATAAATGAAGTTTTTAGAGGTTATAATTTTCTGGAGCTATAATAAAAATCGGTTACAGTTTAAGAGCATCATTTTTTGAATAGTTTTCATAGACGAAAATTTCATTTTGGAAAATATATAAAAGTTATTGAAAGTAATTACAATTAATTTACATTTAAACAATATTTCTATGAAAAATATTCGATTTAAACTTGAGTATTTAATAATTATCATGTCAATTGTTGTGTTTGTATTTTTTCATGGAGAAAAAAAAAGAGAATATTGTATCAAAAGGGGAATTTGCACATAGGGAAAACAAACTAACAAGGGGCGATTTTAGTATTGCAATATAGAGACTATCTTTTGGTCGGTCAACCCCTCTCATCTTTTACCGGTGACCTAGATATATATAGTATCGAAAGGGCTAGTGAGAAACCCCCAACTCTTCTGCCCCTCTTGCCCTAATGCTCATATGTTCTCGTTCAACACGTTTTACACAATATAACAGCTGATTTCTCGTCCCAACACGAAAATTAAATTGGCAAGATGCACACATAAAGTACACTGTTTATAATCAACTCTCTAAAAAAAAATGAAAATCATCATTTTCTTGCAAACTAATTTAATTTTTCATTCTTGAAGAAGATAAATAACATCCTCTATGTATATATTTATTAATTTTTTGTATTTATATATTAGCAATATTCATTTGTAAATATGTACATCATTAGAATTATGAGTCAATGACTAAATACATAAAATTCAGAGGGCAAATGTATACATGTATTTAGTTCATGGGTAAAGGATGTTCTTAAAGGTAATCAATCATAAACATCTATGTCACTTTGACTGTCTCAAACTGGGATAAAGAAAACCGTGTTCATATAAACGCCCACCAATTAGAAATATTAATATTTTAACGTGTGACTCTATTTTTTTTCTTTTTTTTTTGTTATAAATCTTTCAGTGCATCCAGCCCCCATAAATATAAATAGATAATATTATTTTTAATAAATGAGCTTTATTGTTGGAAAAAAATATATATATTTTAGTCAATTTAGCAACGTAGGGTTTTATTATATTTATTTTTACTGATTTAACATCTAGCTAAAGTATTAAAAGTGAACACTAATAAAAAGTTGAACTATATTTTTAACAGCTTCATTTTTCTATTGAAATTTTGTTGTATTTTTTTTGGAAGCATATGTTTGTCATGTTAAAAAAAAAAAACAATTTAATATTTTTAAATTAATAACCAGAGTATAAAGTTGTTTTTCATAACCGTGTGTTGTCATGTAATACTCGTTATTGTTCAAATATCGTAAAATCAAATTTTGTATATTCAAAGTGAGTAAATACTAAATAATAATTCAAACACGTGTAATAAATAATCAACTTTTAACTTTATTATTTTTGTATATGTATTGTAATTTTAATATGTATTTGAGACTTTCAAAAGGACAAAAAAAATCGAATATTAATAAAAACTTGATAGTGATAATAATACAAAAAAAAATATTATTGAAAAAAAATTTTAAACATTAAATTTTATATAACTCAATTCACAATTGTATAGTAAAAATTTTTTTTATTCAATTTTTATACTCATTTTTTTTTTATTTCAACTTTTTGACGTAATTCTCTATATATAGGCATTGACAAGCATTGTGACTTGTACAATAGAAAAAGATTTTATAACCTTTTATCCCAACTCATCATTTTCAAAGATATGTATTATTATACGATAATCAGGTGCTCGATATTTATACTATATTACTTTTTTTTTATCCATTAAATCTACATGAAATAATTTCTACTTTTAAAAAGACAAAAATGTCATTTAAAATTTCTATCTATACGTTAACTGTCCTCTGATCCAATGTCATATCATTATTCATAAAATTTACTGTCTATTTTTTTTATTGGCCTAATAACATTTTCGTTGATTTTTTAAAAATAATTTCCAGCAATTAGTAAGTCTCCAGGTTTTTTAAAACGACAAAATACAACAGCGTTATTTAAAAAACTATAAATTAAAAATTTTCATATTTATATTTTATAATTTATAGATTTGACAAGTAAATAAGTCATAAAAATTGACGATAAAAGGTCAGAAGGTGATGATTGAGTTTTCTAATTATATATAAACAACTTGTAAAAAATATTACAGTAAATATATATTATGATATAGATTCTAGATGTCATATTGACATTAATGCTTTTTCAGTGGGTGGATGTTATCTCTCGGTACATTCATCGTTAAATTATCCTGACCACAAATCGATAGTGAATATGACACATTATTATTAACAAGGAGTGCCAATACAACATGTCTACATGCTCAACAAATCACCATCAAGAATAATCATAATTTCTTCATATAAATATACAACAAAAATTGTCCACGAAATGACGAAAAGAATAACCCTTATTTTCACACGATTTTACTATTTTTTTTTTTCGTTCAATGATACTCTTTATATGATGCAAAAAGGTATTATTATCTATTGGTACTTGAATATATAGATGTATATTTGCATCAGCTTATACCAGATACTAATTATCCATGCTCCCCGTTGTGTTATTATAAATAGCCAATCGTTACCGGCGCACCCTGCACATTTACCATCTCATCTGTTGTAATGCATATAACCTATGTGTGAATATAAATATATATATATTTCTAATAGCCTGTTATCGGAGAAATTGAATTAATTTATTCATGGACAAAGACAATATATATATATGAATATAGATCTATTGATATATTGTTGTTCTATTGACGAGGGAAAAGCCCATATAACCATATCATCAAAAATACCAAATTAAAATGATAAATTACTATCGATAATTTCATACATTATTTTGTTGTTTTAGCTGGTTTTAGTATATTAAATTTAGAAAAATAATAAACCGAGAAATATTTAAAGAAAATATTCAAACTACAAAATTAATGCAGTTTTCAATTAGCAATTTTTAAAATTATCTTGATAATTTTAAAATAAAGAGTCTTTTTTCAATGTTTATATTATTTAGAATTTTAGAAAAAACTTTGAACAATAGAAATTCTGATTTAATCTAAAAAAATATTATTAAAAATCCAAAGAAATATATAATCTATTTTTTATATTAATATTTTAAACAAGTTTTTGATGAAGAAACTTTTTTTTTTTTTTTTATTAAAAATCAAAGAGAAGAGAAAATCTGAATAAGGGTTGAAGAATTTTATGTTTAACGAGAACCATATGGATGACTGCTGCTGTAAATTTATTTTACATAATCAAATTTCAATCGACATTATAGAAATGTTCATTTGAAAAAGAACAAAAAGCTCATTTGAATATAAAAAAAAAAAAAACAAAAGAGAAATTAATCAAAGCAATAAAAGAAAATATTGTTTAACATTTATTTGACTATGGTAAAATCAAATCAATATCTAATGACTCAGAAAAAAAAATAAAACATTCGAATATTTAAATATTTATAAAATATATTTCTACAAGATTGAGGAGGGTCGTTCTATCGAACTTTTAGCTTTAAACGAATATTGAAGCTGTGCGACGACGCTGGGCTTTAGAGCTGAGGTTTTATAAGCATACAAATACAGTTACATTCTCATATATATTTTATAAAATATATATGTATAAAATAATATTGTATATACAGCTTTCACGGGCCAATACTTTTACGTCAATTTTGCTTCTCTTGCCACAACCGAAGACAATCACGTTGACACCGCGTGATGGATGTCCTCCAACTCAAAATACAGAAGCCTCCTATTTCCCTTCCCAATTTTTTTACTCATCCATATATACAAAATCTAAATACAATATTTATATACCCTTTTAATTTTTTTTTGTATTCGTTTGGTCGCAGTTTTCCCGCCAATAATTCTCATTGTGAATGCAAACTATTTGAAATATCAGAAGCTTGACACCCCCCCGCCCTGCTTCTCCCTTTGTCGTTAATCTTCACCTTATTTTTTTAATTTTTTTATATTTTATATATTCCGTCGCTCAGTCATCTGCTTTGACGGCCACATAATCCTTCCTTCTTGTTATTAGAAGGGAGTATTTGCATTGAAACATCTCATCATATTACGATGACAAAAAAAAAAAAAAGTTCTGATTTTCTTTTAACCCCCTTTTCCCCCTTTATCAAAATGCAATTACCTTTATACAGCTTTATCCTACTGGTTATATATTTGGCTTCGATAGTAAATTTATTTTTATAAATTGCATTTGATTTTTTTTTTTTTTTATTCATTGTATGAGTCAACGTTATTCAAAAATAATTATCATATTAAAATTTGCCTGAGATAATTTATTTTTTTCTATTATTTTATCATCGGAATATTTAATTTTTAAGAAATAAATTTTTTTTTTAATTAGCCTTATTTGTTGATTTGATATTTTAGAAGAAAAAAATGAGAACGAAATTATTTTATTATCAAAAGGATTCAAATAATCAAATGACGAAATAAAAAGTAATAAAAAAATGCTAATTTTTTGTTTATAGCTGTATGATTATTGTTGATAAAAAAATTAAATAGTTTGTTATGATATGTAGTATAAATTGCAAAAGTATAGCAAAGATTGGACATTGATTTAACTGAGAAGTTATATATCTGGCAACTATGTGTATATATACCCCGGCAATTTCAAAGTTGGACTGTCCTCGGGATGATTGATCGGTCTTTTGTAACTCATAGGCTGATGATACCTTCACACTGTTGTATACCCACCGGTGTATGCCACCCTTTTTTAAAAAAATAAATGAAAAAAAAAAACCACTTGCCAGTGATTATCGATTAAGCTCATGCACGCTGTGTCTTGCAGAATTAGATACTTTTATTTTTCATTCATTTAAAATAAATGAAAGAAAGAAAAAAAAGTTCCATTTAGCTTGTTTAATATTGTTGGACATTTAATTTATTTTGTTACGTAAATTGTTAAGTTAAATCAGATTAAATAGGATAAAAAAAAAGATGTATAAATAACAGATGTTAACACTTGACAGAAAAATAGTTGACCAAAGCTTTTATGCCAATGACATATCTAATCAGCAATTATAAATTATCATAATAAATACATCATAAATGAATGTCAAAATTTTTGCATATTGTGGATATAATGTGATAACTGGCACACTTATATTGATAATAATATAGAGCACATTGAGTTTATACAGTTTGTCAAGAGCTCAGCTAAAAGCCTAACATTTGTTCATGGATTTGTTTGATTTAATTTTGTCCTCGAATGAATGATATTCAAAAAAGAATATATTTTATAATAACCAAATGATATAACCAAATGAAAAAGGAATAATCATAAAAACCACATTGAGAAGAGTGTGGTGATATTTTTTTTGGTTTAAAATTTTGATGAGACAAGTTGTGAATAATTGATTCAAATATTTTATGTTAAAAAGTGTCAAAGACAAAAAGTAGATGATAGGTATAATAAAAGAATGAAAATTGGTGTGAGGCAAAGTGACGTCCTGTGTCACAGAGTTATAAAACTGCAGGGATCATGGCGGCCTCTGGCTTACAATCTTATTAAACCCTTGGTGTGCATATTGACGGTTATTGATCATCTTTTTCTTACTTTGTCCTGTGCTTTACGATTACGATATGGGTATATGGGGTTATATAGCAGGGATTCAGATGAAGTAGTGCAATGAAAAGTTTTTCTTCTTTTTTTTTCGCTTTTGTAATATTATTTTCCTTTTCTTTTTTTATCGGATTTCAAAGAGAAGATAATGGAATGTACAAGATACAACTCGTAAAATTTGAGTAAAAAAATTTATATATATAAGTTGGATGTTTAAATTAATATATATTTTTTTATATAAAAATTTTTATGTGTTATGTTGTTTGTGATCGAGTAAAATTAAATAAAATATGCATCTGTTCTACCAGTGAAAGAGCAGGGTTGGCTGAATAGTCGATAAAATATTAAGGCTGGACACGAGAGCTTTACTTACATCTTGTATCGTCTCATGTTAATTTTTACAAAATATATTGGAGACTATCACAGAGTCTTAAAGAATATTATTATCAATTCTTTAAAGCAACAAGGACATATGCAATTGTTTTAAGTGTAATCAATACTCTGTATTTAACAGAGGCCTACCTTTTTAGCGAATGTTCATCACAATATCCCTCGCAGATCTCAAG
>JAPYYR010002070.1:0-14166 GCA_030523065.1 Aphidius colemani
CTAAACATCCAAAAGCATTAACATACTATGGTTATAAACAATTGTCAATTGATTATCAAAAAACATGGAAAGAATGTAAGCAAAATTACTTTGAAAATTGGCCATCAAAACCAATTGAACTCCAACAATTTTTATTATAAAATATATACAGGAAAAAAAATGACATAAATAAATACAATGAAAATTATAAGACTCGTCTGCTGAAATTATTGTATCCAGTACCCATGCAAGATAGATGAACTTGTTCAAGGATAATGTCTTCATCTTCTGGGTCTTTTGCTGGTTCCAGTTTAAAAACAACTCCCATGAAATCTCTTAAATCTCTCAAAAATTGAATACTAATAAAAAATAAATAAAACAAATTATTAGTTGATAAATTAATTAAATAATAATGTGTGTTATGTTGGCGTTGATAATAAGGTACTCACGTTGATGGAGTAAGTGGTCCAAATAAAGCTTTTGATACATTTTTTTTGCCCAAAGCCATGAATAATGCAGTCATTGGTTGAAAAGCAGAATCAAAGCAACCACCTCTGTAAATTTCATCAAGAAGACTAAGTGCAGCTTGTCGTCCAAGATCTTCTGGAACACAAGGAATTGAATTTGTTTCCATTGGTGGGCAATATGCTTCTCCACTAAAAAATGCTCTAGTTTTATTTTCTTCATCTTTTGATAAACCTTTCATTCCTGTTGTTTCTGCAGTTAAACTAATTCCAAATCCTTTAAAAATAACAATAATAATTATTAAATGAAAAAAAAAAAAATAAACAAAAAAAGACAAAATTATTTACCTGGAGATTTTCCACCAAAATTTCCTCGACAATGATCAGTATGAATGTAAATATCAGGAATAAAATTAAGTAAAACACCTTTTGCTGATTCAACCATACGGTTAGCAATTGCTGGTGATACTTTCATGCTACATGATAAACCTCTTACTCTTTGAACTAATCCACATTCTTCAAACTGTAATGTTCTAAGACCACGATTAACTGGACATTTAAAATGTACTTCACCACCACCATTTGGTACAGCACCACGTTTTTTAATAGTCAAGTCAACATCACAATCACCAATTATAAATTTTTTTAATATTGGTAAACCAGAACTTTTGATTCTGTCAATTGATGGATCAGTTGTGTTGTTCGTAACACCACGTAATTTAATGTTAATAGGATGTTTACAAAATGGTGCTAATATCATAACACATTCTAAGTAATATCCAATACCTCGTTGTAAACTACAATCATGTTCTAAATCACCTCCAATAAGTAAACCAGGTGTATAAGACAACACTGTTCCAGTGTCATTAAGCTCAAATTGACTACCATTTGTCAATTTGTCCAGTAGTCTAATCAAGCTAACTTCATATTCTATTTGGTAAATAAACAAATAAAAAATTCAATTAACAATATATAAATATTTATTATAAATAATATATGCTTTACCTTTTGCACCTGGTTCATCATGGTTTAACCGAATGTTCGTAATCGTCACTGGTTTTCCAGACAATGTTGAAAGAAGTAAACGATACTTCATATAATTGCAACCTCGATAACTTAATCCATTAAGTTTTAATTTGGAAGGCATAATATTTATTTAATATTATTTAATAGCAATTTACTAATTTATCAGTCAAGTTTTTAAAAAAATAGTTAATAATTATAACCAAAAAAAAAAAACATGAAGTCTAATGCAGTCAGCGTGGGAAGTGGGATTTGGGCATGGAGTTTTATATGTAGACCTCCAATCTCCATGCCATTTATTAGAAAGAGCTATTTTCCTGTGGTGTGGCGAAATTCGAAAACAATATGATAAACATGAGTTATCACTTATCAGAAAGAGTACATGTTTATAATTAATTTTGTGAGGTTACACTTGATTATTATTAACTTTTTATTATTAAACAACATTCAATTAAAATAACATATTTTATTTGGTGTTCAACTTATCTAATACGGATTTCGTTTGCTCTTTTTTTTGGTGTATAATTTGAGTCTAAATAGTGAATTATCGTCATTAAAGCTATTCAAAGTATTTGGCAATATTTTAAATTCAATTGTAAACAGTATTTTGAATTTTACAAAAACATAAATAAATTAATAATAATTAAATATATTTTTAAAAACTATTTATCATTAATATAATTATACATAATAATTTTCATTATTATAAAAAAGTTTTGACAAATTTCAATCGAATTAAAACAAATATACCTGTAATTTTAAATTGATTAAAATTGTCAATTAAAACTCAAACAGTAATTGATGGTTTTTTTTGTAAATAATGGATATTAGAATAAACTCAAATGACACAAGTTATGAGCCATTTTTAAAAGATTGGCTGAAACATATTAAAAAAATAAACAATCAACAAGAACTTTTAATAACAGAAGGATCAAAATTTTTTATACCATTTATGGGTAATGTTTACATAAATTAATCATCAATAAATAAATTAATATTAAAATATTATAAAAATTAATATTTATTTATATATATTTCAGCTATACCAACACCAGTTGTCAAAACAATATTCATAATTTGTGATTTTTTTGAAGTTGCAAAAAAGACAAAATACTTGGCTTTATATATTTATGAAAAATTTATGTGTAATCAATTTTGGAAGCTCTATTTATTGAATGAAAATAAACCACATTCAAATGATTGGAAACGTGATTGTGAAAATTATGCAAACACAGCTAAACTACGTCTCGTATCAAGTATACAATTAGCAAGTAAAATGGATTCACATTCACTTGGTCTTGGAATTGCACAGGTAAATTTCTTAAACATTAAACTTTATGAACTTAACTAATTTAGCATCACATTAATCAACACATCATTTACAAATTGTATAAAAAGGTTCAATCAATTCTTCATTGGCTTGATCCAGATCAAGAGTACACATCTAGCATAATTCTAACATCAGAATTTAAAGTGTTTAAAACGATTGATTTTGAAATTCCTCTCGTTACATCATTAGACTGTATCGAGATAATCATGGCTGTTTTTCATCTACAAAAAAATACACAATTTTATGATACAGCAATTAGAGTTCTTCATCTTTCTTATCTACAAGTATAAATTTTTGATTATAATTAATTTGATTTAATTAATTTTCTATTTTTAATATTGAATATTTTTTATTTTAGCATCAACAATTATTTAGTCAATTACAATTTATGGCTCATGGATCACTTGCTAAAACTAAATCTGAAAAAATAGCATTTATGACACTTGAAGTTAACACACTGCTTCTTAGTGGAGCAATAATTGTTACAACTTCTTCAATTTTAAATTTTGATATTAATTTAACAGCTAGTTTTTTAAATAATCTCGAAATATTAATCAAAATTGATAGAGAAAGTATTTTAATTTTAGCAAAAATGCTTCTTGCACTTGTTATGCCAGCTGATACATCTAAAATTAAAATTCTATGATACATTATTTATTTATAAATAAACAAAGTGGTTTAAAAATGGTAAGCTTTATTATTTATTTATAAGGAAAAAAAAAAATTGCTTTACACAAAATAATAACAAACATTTAAATTATTTCTTTGGAAAATATATTTTTAATCGATTCATAAATTATATATTAGTTTGTTAATTGAAGATATAAGTGAACAATTTTTTTTTTTTATAAATAAATATGTTTTGTTTCTGTTGAATATATTTGTATTTGTTTTTTTTTTTTCTAATTTAATAGAGTGAACATTTTAAACCACTAATATATTTTTACTTAGTTGTTATTTCGATAGAATAATTTTTTCTTTTTTTCAAAGAGAAAAGTTTATATAATATTAATACAATGTATATAAATAATGATACACTGTTAACGAATTGTAAAATATAATTCAAAAAAAATAATAACAAAAAGCTCATTGTTTTTGTTTTGAAACAAACATGTTCATGATAACATGGGAAAAGTACTAATTAATAATAAAAACAATGATTATTAAAGTGACTTTATAAATAGTATTTAAATTAAATTGTCTTGGCGTTGGTTTGCAAGAAGTTTCTGTGTTTGTGGTGGCTCAAAATTAGCACCTGGTGAAAGCTTATAAACACGACAACCTTGATATATTTTTTTTCTATATTTATTAAGCAAATAGAGCATTTTATCGATTTGTAATAACGATGGTGCATTATTATAAATTAATTGTGTTAATACTTCACTGAGTATTATCAATTTTTCTTGATTTTCCAAACAGTTTTCTAATTTATGAATTATTATTAGCTTTATAATTTTATTGTACATTTTTTTTTCTTGATAAACTGGTCGTGTATTTTTGTCTTCATACTGAAACAAATAAAATTAATATATATTTTTGTAAATAAAGTTTTGTTTATCATAAATAAATTAATGATTGTGTTGTTGTAATTTACCATGTTATTCATGATTGATAAATTATCCAATGATATTATTTTTTGTGTAAATATAAAACTTTTGGCTCGTTAAAATGGCTTAACACACTGACAAATAATAATAACACCAAACAACAAAGATGAGGAATGCACAGGGATCACATGTGCATGACTCATAAAGGCCATGTTGTTTTTGTTCGAGCCGCTATTGAAGACTATTTACCTATTACAGATAAAAAATTATAATATTTATCAATAATTCCTCTCAAGCTAAACATCATTATTGCACAAGTTACTTCAATTGTGAACGACAAAGAAAAAGTAAGTAAATTATTTATCAACAAATAACATTAATTTTAATAATTATATAATAAAAATTAACTGTTTAATTTATAACCTTAAATTGTGAAAATATCGTTGATATTATTTAATAAATTTATTTATTAATAATTCACAGTTTCATATTTTAGTTGAGTCAAAATGTTTGCTGTTAGTTTTTGATAACCAAAGCTGTGTTTGTTAATTATTATTAAGGAATATTATTTATAACAAAAAAAGTTCTAATTATAGTCTTATTTGTTATTATTATTATTACAGATATCAACACGTGTATATAATAGATACATCAATCGATTGTATAAATTGTCCAACTAATCGATTAGTTGATGTAACGGTTTGTCGTTGCCTGTGTCTACTTCCTGGTGACAATCTCTCACTTTTTGAGTTGTACAAATACGCAAATACGATTTGCCAATAAAAAAAAAACTTGTTAGTCTGGAAACGAATATTAATTAACACGACAATCATGTCACGTAACCGAAATTCTGTTAAACTTATGAGGGTAAATCAAGATTATATAACTAAAATGGAGAGTTGTGTATTTCGATACGACTGGACAATTAAAAACTTCAGCCAGTTGACCGGAGAAACAATTAAATCACCAAATTTTTCATCTGATTATTCTAATTTTGATGATAAATGGAGTTTGGAAATGTATACATACGATACACATGATAATAAGGATAGATATATATCATTTGATCTGCAACTTCATTCATTCAATGATACTTCACTGTTGCAAACGGAATGTAAAATATCAATTAATAATAAAAAAAAAATAACTAGAGAACGTGATTTCAATAAGTTTCCAGGAAAAATGACATGGGATAGATATAGTACAAGATTGAGATTGTTAAACCCAGTAAATGGATATGTAGAATATGATGAACTTAGAATTTGTTGTATAATAGAAATGTTTAAAAAACAAACAAATAATTTAGATGAAATTTCAACATTTAATCCAACACCAACACTGAGCGTTGACTTGAAAGAACTTTTGTTGAATAAAAAATCAGCTGACGTTACTATACAAGTAGGCCAAAAATCATTTCGTGCAATCAAAGGGATTCTTGCAGTACGAAGTCCTGTTTTTTCTACAATGTTTGAACAAGAAGAATTAAAAGAAATAAAAAACAATGAACTTGTCATTGATGATATTGAAGAAGATGTTTTTGAAGAATTTCTACATTTTATTTATACTGATGAATCACCAAATGTTAAAAAAATGCCAATGGAACTACTTGCTGTTGCTGAAAAATATCAAGTGGATTGTCTTAAAAATATTTGTGAAGAAGTCATTTGCTTAACGATAAATCTTGATAGTGTTGCAAGTCTGCTTATTTGTTCTGATAAATATAATCTCGAAAAACTGAATGAGAAATGTTTAGTATCAGAAAAAATATCCTGAAATTTTTGTAGGTGTTCTTCAGGAATTGTTGTTGTCAACAAATTCAGTTAATTACAGTTGAGTAAATCATAAAATAAAAAAAAATATTCATAAGCTTTTTTCTCTATGAACCACTTAAGTAATAAAAAAAAAGTATTGAAACTAAGTTTTTCTTATAAGACTTATTTTTTTAAAAACCTTATTATCCTTTTTTAGTTATTCGCACCAATCGGAAGTTGGCTAACCGAGTCTGGCAACTATGAAGACTAGAGACTTCTAGTTTTCATACTGCAACACTGCCATATGTAAGCTGCATGCCATATGGAATCTCTGCCTCACTTGCTCACTTGCATTCAGTTGCATTCACCTGCATTCACCTGTTCACGTGCTAGTTGCTCACTTCCATAGTTCTATCGTGCACGTGTCTGAGTTCGGTAGTATAAGAATACGCCAATACGTTTTTGCCAAAGAAAAATTTATAAGTAACGAATATTAAACGAATATTAATTAGAATTATCATGTCTTGTAGACGAAACCAAAATTCTATCGAATATATGATGGTAAAACATAAATCTCAAACTCGAATGGAGAGTTATGAGTTTAAGTATGAATATAAAATTAAAAACTTCAGTCGGTCGATTGGTACAGAAATAGAATTTCCCAGTTTCTCATCTCCTTATTCTGAATTTGGTGATCAATGGATTTTAAATATAAGTTCAGATTATTTAAACGAGACTGGTTATGGAATAGAGGTAGTGGCTCATCTGAAGCTTCTATCATTCAATAATACTTCAGAAATACAAACAAAGTGCAAATTAATAATTAATAATAAAAAAGGAATAATTAGAGAACGTACTATCAGTACATTTCCTGAATCAATTGTATGGGATCGTTATAGAACAACATGGCTAGGACCAGGTCGAAATTTACAAAATGATATTTTTTCAATTTCTTGTACAATAACACTATTTAAGAAACAAAAAGATACATCTAATGAAAATTTAACAATAAGTGCATCACCAAGACTGAGTGTCTACTGGAAAAAACTATTGTCAAGTGAAAAATCAACTGATGTTACCATCCGGGTGGGTAAAAAGTCATTTCGTGCAATCAAAGGGATTCTTGGGGTACGTAGTCCTGTGTTTTATGCAATGTTTACTCATGCACAATTGAAAGAAAATGAAACAAATGAGGTTGTCATTGATGATATTGAAGAAGAAGTTTTTGAAGAATTTCTACATTACATTTATACTGATGAATCACCAAATGTTAAAAAAATGCCAATGGAACTACTTGCTGTTGCTGAAAAATATCAGGTGGATTGCCTTAAAAATATTTGTGAAGAAGTAATTTTTTCAACTATAAATGTTGATAATGTTGCAAGCATACTTCATTTTTCTCATATATATAATCTTAAAAAACTGAATAAAGAATGTGTAGAATTTATAAAAAAAGATTCAAAAGCTGTTCTATCAAATGAGACATTTCAAGCTTACAAAAAAAAACATCTTGAATTTTTTGTAAGAGTTCTTGAAGAGTTGTTGTTGTACAACAATGTTAACAATCTATCTGATCTATCTGCAGATAATGAAATTGAGTTAATTACAATTGAGTAAATCATTAAAAAAAATATTGATTGTCGTTGTTCTATATTAACATTTCAAAGTAACTTAATTAATTTTTTTCTGTGAACCATTTGAGAAATAAAAAAAAAATATTAAAAAATAAATTTTTCTCAACAGACTTACTTATTTAAAAACCTGATAATTAATTCAACATTCATGATTATATTTAAAATTTATAATTGTTGTTATGTATTTATTTACAACAAAACTTGAATTGTTAATTAAATTAATTGTCTTTATTCACAAAACTTAACACTGACAAATAATAACAACACCAACACAACAAAATATGGAATTTACAGGAACCACAATGCTGCATGAGTCATAACGTCGATGGTCTTTTGTTTTCAAGCTGTTGTTTTATTGAATAAAATATATAATTAAAAAATTAAAATACAATAATATTGATAAATAATTTATATCAAGCTAAATATCATTATTGTACAAGTTACTTTCAGCTATGAATGGTAAACAAAAAGTAAGTAAATCATTCATCAACAAATAAAATGAATTTCAATTAACAAAAACTAACTGCTTGATTTGAAAAATAACCTTAAATTGTAAAAAGATCTTTGATATTATTTAATAAGTAAATTAATTAAAGCTTTATAATTTAGTTAAATAAAAATGTTTACCGTTTATTTTAGATAACCGAGAGTTCCAATAGTTTCAACAGAAGACCATTGATGCAAAATAAAAATGTGTATAATCGTGTCATAAAATCAATGGTATTATATCAATTGAAAACACAAGGTGCATGGGTACCCACTGAAGATCTCAGTACAGTTATGACAAAAATGGTTTACAAATCAAACTCTACAGCTCGGCGTATAAGATCTATGGAAAAAATGTTATCCACATATGCAGAAAAAATTAAAAATGACTGTAAAAGATTAAGACTTGATCCAGCTTCTGAATTTGATCCACCAGAATTATCACAACGAAAACAATTATCTGTTGAGCTTGATGAATATCAAAAATTTGAGCATGATTTAAAATCAAATGCTAAGGAAAAAAGTATTGCTTCTCAAGAAGTTCTTGAAGATATTGGAAAAAAAGTTTGGGAAGTACAAATTAATCCAAGCTGTGATGTTGATAAAACCAATCACTCGAAGAATAATGCAGGTAAACATAATTCAATACAAGAAATGGAACTAAATGAACCATTAAATGATACAAATTCATCAAATGAAAGTGAAGTTGCTGATACATCGATGCCTGTAATAAAGGCATTTGGGGGCCACATATTTCGAAGTAAGAGTTATTTAAATATATTTATGACTCATTTATATAAACACCAACTGATAATACAATAAAAAAAGTACAATAAAACTTGATATTCAATTTTTTGGTTTTTTATTTTTACAGATAATCAATCCAAAAGTCCAAAAGTAGATAATCGCAAATCAGTAAATCGTAAATTGACTAATGGAAAAAAACAACATTTAACTAAATCAATTTTATGTCAAGTTGACATAGTACCATCATTACCTAAGCCATCATCAACAAAACCTGGAAATTCTGTATTTCATGGTAATTTTAATTATTCATTTATCATTCATCAAATCAACAATTAAATTTTTCAATTACCTTTCCAATTTTTTTTAGATAAATCTGGTGTTCGTTCAATTGACAAATTGATTTCTGATGTTATCATTGTCGTGAAGAAACGTAATCTAGATGCTCGTAAACGAAATACCAAAATTTTACAACAACTTGAAGATTATCTTCATACAATTCGTCGTGAAAATTTATCATAATTTTAAAATATTTTTTCATATGGAATTAATTATATATTGTCATACGATTTTTTTATAATATGTACTACTTTTAGGTTTATCAGAATGTTGACATTGATAAATTATTTATTTCACATAATGATTGAAAATTAAAACTTGATTTTTTAAAGCTGATATGTGTTTTTTTTTTTTATTAAGCTTTGTATCTAGACTGTAAATTTTTAACATAATAAGGATACTTAATTTCAATCGTGTCTTTTACAAACTTTAGTCTTGATGATTATTTTTTATTATTACACTTCTTCGACGTCTTTTACTCCATCTTATGCGTGGATGTTGACCAGGTAAACATAATGGTAATTCTTTTGGACTCCAATTACCACCAATACAAGTTGCACCAGGTGGTCCTTCACTCAAAATATAACCCTTATCACAATCATACATAATTTGTTTATTATTTGGTACTTTTTTAACATATGGGCGATAGTCATAAACTCCCATATTACCAACTAATAATACTTTTCCATTTTGTACATAACCAGGAAATGCACAATAAACTTCAATACAATGTGGTATATCACCAATCCATTGACCATAATGACATACAAGTGATGTTGATGTATTTGTTGGACCTCCACCAACTAATGTAAAACCATCTTTACATCTAAATACAGCACGCATTCCATGATTCATTTTTGGTGCAATTACCATTCCATTTCTTGGTGATTTTGGCATTTTTTTACATCTTGCTGGTGTACAACTTGGTATTATTGACCATGTACCATTATTACAAATTATTGGTACACCATTTGCTGATGATTCAAAATTTTCAATACAATTAACATCAAGTCTTTCACCATGCTCAACAACTGTTATATTTTTTAATGAAATTTTTTCATTTGTTACAACACCAATTGTTCCTTTTTCAATATGTGGAATTATACATGGTGCTAAACAAGATGGTAAACCATAACGCCATTTACCATTTTCTTCACAAACTGATGATGAATTACCTTGAAGTTTCATGTGTTCTTTACAACGAAATATTATACTTGCACCAAGACCAGATCCTAAAATACATCATTTAATTATTCATTTTATTCTTTAATTTATTTTAATAATTTTATTACAATTTGATCAATTAACTTTTACCTCTTTCAATGCCATCAATCCATCCATTGTATAAAATTCCAGGATGACCACAATCAATTTCTTTACAAATTGGTGCATGCTCTGACCATTCACGATTAGCTTGACATTTTCTTGTTGATTGTCCAATTAAATTAAAACCATATTTGCATTCATATGAAACAATTGCATTGTAAGATAATGATGTATAAATTGCTTTTCCATTTTGTGGATTTTCTGGTACAGGACATTGAACTTCTGTTACCTGTTAAATCAATAAATAAGTATATATTTAATTTATTTAACAAATTAAATATATAATTATCTTACTTGTACACATTGTGGTAGTTCTCTTGGTGTCCAAGTACCAAAAGCACTACAAATTTTTTCAGCTCTTCCAACTAATTCATGTCCTTCAGCACAATAATATGATACTCGACAGTCATATGTAAAACAACCTCCTATTGAGTAATTTAAAAAAATAATAAAGAAAACAACAACAACAGCAGATATTATATAATAAAAAAAAAACGTTGATATATTTTGTTAATTTATATAATTGAAGAATCACTTGTTATCTCACCGGAATGCCAACCATTTGGTATATCACTTGGAGTACCACAACTTTTTGGATTACATGTTATATCTGGTCCAAACCAATTAATTTTAGCATCAACTAATAAACATTTGGCTTTTAAAAAACCAGTTGTTTCATATCCTTCATCACATTGATATTGGACAACAGTATCAATGTCAAATGTTGTTTGATCAAGTGGAAAATTATGTTGTGCATTTGATATTATTGGTGGTTTATTACAATATGAATTTGTTCCTTTTTTACATGATGGTACAAAACCAGACCAATAACCATCAGCTTGACATGTTCTTTGAGGATATCCAACAAGTTTATATCCTGTATTACATACATAATTTGCTGTATCACCAAATAGCTTACCACTAACAGTCATTTGTCCATAATCAATGTCTTTTAATACTGGACATTCACGTTCTAATTTAATACATGACATTCCACATAAACCATCACAACGACATTTCTTTTTTTTACTTTTACAATCTTCATCTGTTGAACATTTTCTAAGACAATGTTGACCAAATGATTCTGCTTTTATTTCATCTCTTGGACATTCTACTGATGGTGAATTTCTTGGATTTTTATATATTTTTCCATCATCATCAATTTCAGATTCTTCATAACCAGTACTGTAATCTTCATCAACATCATCATCTGGTGAATCGATTGTTGCACGTTGTTGTACTTTTGTTTCAATTAAAGTTATTTTTAAACTCAATAAAATTAAACTCAGTGGAATTAATGAATTAATTTTCATCTTAATGTGAAATGTTTTTTCCTTTTATTCTTTGATAAAAATGATCAATTAGTATGTCTCGTTGCTTTGCCTGTCCATGTTAAAAATTGAAGGAAAAAAAAAACAACACTTTCGCTTATAGATATTTTTGTTTTTGTTACAAAAACTACAGTTGTAAATTGTTTTTTATTAAGCAAATTAAACACAGAGATAAAAAGTGATTATAATTGAGATTTTTTTTTAAGAGAAATTTTCATCACGCGCAAGGTCATGCGCGTATCATCTCTGCTCAATTTATATCTTCGAAATATTGATTTTTCATTAAATTTAAATGTGACTAATATTCTATCTCAAATGTTGGTCCTCACCCTTATTATATTTTTTAACTACAAAATTGTAAGTTTGAATTAAAATCTAAATTTTAATTAACAAGTAAAATTTAAACTGTTAATTTCAAAGAATTTTTAATTGTATCCAATTTATTTCCAAATAAAAAAATCTCTAAAAAAGATATAAAAAAAGAATTTTACTCATATATATTGAATCCATGGAGGAAAAAGTTCAAAGTGAAAATTCTACGCTTAAAAAAATTCTCTTCTCATCTCCCCGTCTTTAAACACAGAAATAATACACATTACACACACACAATTTGATTGGGCATCATGTGAGCCGAACTCTCCCGAATTTCCATTCTTGCCATTTCCTAAAGCCGCAAAAGACTGAGACAGACAGGCTTATACAAAATCAAGCCCTATGCGGCAATATAGGAGTATAAATATATGTATTTACTAGTGTAAAATGGTGTAGAATGTTTATATCACGTGTAGACACCGCTTACCATTGGTTGACATAGGCTGACATTGCTGATATAGGATCTGTCCCATGGACAGAGTTTAGAAGCCTACACACGCACAACACTTACCGTATGTGTGAGCCAATGTTTATGTGTAATTGTGTGTTATTTTTTTAATGTTATTTCAATGATATTGTTTATCCAAGTACGCAGCTAATGTACAAGGAAAAAATAAAAAAGTTATCCTTTAAAAATCATCATCATTTAATTTGTTGATAGTATTGATGTGTCATGTTATATCAAACATAAAGTAAATATTAATTGTTTATAATTCAGCTTTGTAATATTATATTTTAAATGAATTAAGTTGTTTATTTTACAGGTGTACTGATAACAAGTCCAAAAGTCAAATAATGGATATTAAGATAATCATTTATTTTTTAAAATAATATTCATTATCAATAACGCAATGTTAGTGTCATAAAAAAGTTATAAAAGTTATTTAAAATATACCAAGTTATGCGATCTAAAGGTTTGTTATTATTTTTGATATGTTTAGTTGGAACAACAGTTGTTTTTCTAGCTTTTAATTATCAAAGACCATCCATTAGAACATTTGTAACAGAAACACATAAACAACTTAAAAGTTTCCAGGTAATTTATTAATATTTCATATGAATTAATTAATAAATAACACATTGTTTAAATAATTTATGTATTTTTTATATTTAGAAAAATTTAAAAGACGTTGAAGAAAAAAGATTTGTTACTGATTCAAAATATTTAGCCTCATTGGGACTTGATCATCAAACAATTGCTGATACAGCATTATTACATTCAAAAAATGTGACTGTCATAACACTTCTACGACCTGGAAAAGAGATAAATATATATGGTTTTATTAAAAATGTATCACATTTTTTACCAGCTAATAATGTAGTTATATATGGAATCAGTTTGGATGATGATACACTACAAAATATACGACAAATATGTAACTCAAGTAAATGCAATGTTGTGCCATTCGACATGAATTTATTCCCAAGTTATGCTGAAGATGAGAGATTACATGTGTATAAACCATTAGTTATACAGGTAAAATAAATTTTAACCAATAAATAATTTGTCTCTATGATTTAGATTGAAATAAAATTTATTATTTACAGTCAGCATTACATACACTGGGAAATATATTGTATATGGATTCAAATATACGTTTAAATAATACAAATATATCAAAATTTCTCTTGCCAGAATCTGGAATTTTAACATGGCCTACAAAACATGCAACGAGCTCACTGACACATCCAAAAATGTACGAGTATTTTCATGTTTCAGCTGAGAGTTTTTTCTTCCTACCATTAGTTACAACGTCATATATTATCATTCGAAACACAAAAGAAATACGAGATAATATTATGTTACCTTGGGTTCAGTGTGCTTTAACTCGAGATTGTA
>JAPYYR010002071.1:0-11461 GCA_030523065.1 Aphidius colemani
TGAGCTCAATCTACTGGATGTCGATTCAACAAAAAACCACAATATCGCTATTCTGGTTGCCATTCCTATGACACTTCAGCTTTGAATATATTACTCGGTTTATATTTTAATTATGAAGATTCAAGGTATATTGATCGTGAACATAAATCGTCATTTATTACAATACAAACAGATAAAATAAATGAAGAATATTTATCAATTACAAGACAAAATAATGCTAGTGAAGCAAATATTAAAATATAATTATCAACTCTAACGGGTAATATTTTTTTGTACTAAATTATAATTTAATAAATCAATAAATTTTTTTAAATGAATATTTTTTTAATATTTAAAAATTTATTAATTACAATTTTAGATAGTAATATTATATTGTAGAATTTTAGATATTTAATTGTAAATTACTTGTTTTGTTGACAAGTTTAGAATCACACATTTTTTTATTTGATAATTAAAAACATTTATTGATGTTGATCATCAAAAATAAATAATTAATTCCATTAATTAGTACAAAAATCAAGCTCAACTTTATACAAGTTAATTTTTTTTTTTATCAGCAATATTAATAATGCATTTTTAATTGCCAAATTTTTAACTTGAAAATGTACTTTGTATTGCAAAAGTAAAAATACAAATAAATGTCCAACGTAGTACATGGCTTTTGGATTATTTATAGATAATTTTTTCTTTTTTTAAATAATTAATATGATATTTTGTAATTATTTATATCAACAATTACACTTGATTTTAGAAAACATTAAATTTAACATTTTTAATAACAATTTGACTTAGATTTCGTTTAGTTCACATTGAAACAATTGAATTTTTTTTTGTGCTTACATTTACGCTCATCAAGTGCTCTAATAAATATATTTTTTTTCACATTTATATTTCTTGGAATCACTTATCAATTGACACAAATTTTAATGTGTAAGATATCACAGTCTTGGATGATTCTCAAACATGTATAAAAGTTTTTTTACATCATGAAAATCAGCCAAGACAAAGTGTGGTACCACTTATCAATCGAAACATGCATAATACTCAGATTATTTATTAACAAATATCGGGAAACAATATGAATGTAACATTTATATATATTTTTTTTCAAAAGTTCATAACATGAGATTATAAATTATTTGAAAATATAAGATATGATTGTGCGTTTATCACATTAATAGTTGAAAATAACAATCAAAACTTTATGATTAAAAAGTCATTGTGTTACTTAATTCATAATAGTATTGTAAATAATTTAAAATACATGAACTTTGTGAATTAAAACAACATCTGGTTTACCTTTTTGTTTTAAAATAAAACGTATATAAGAAAGATTTTTAATAGTACATTTATTATTATTTAATTCTTCATCATTTTGAGTATTTCTAGTAATCATTGAAGTATGTCTTTTTATTTTTAAAAATCCATTATTTTTATCATCAACATTAATTCCAATTGATGCAGTCATGATTTTAGAATCTGATCTTGAAAAATATCTTGGATATAAATCAAGAGATATTTTATTATCCGCGGTCGCTCCAAAAGCGACCGGTGCCAAAGGTTAGTTACTACCACAACGTTGTTTGTTATCAAATCCAGTATCACTTCCACAAGAGCTCAAAGTAGTATTACTACCATATGGATCTAGAGATGATTGCACTGACATGCTACGACCTTGTCTTCTCACTCGATGAGGTGAGAGTTTCCCAGGGTCGACACTGGAGGGGTCTGCCTGCAACAATTAACTGATTAGTATGTTTTGTTTTTAATTATAATAAATAATAATAAATTTTACATTATTGATTTACAGTTTTTATTTGATTAATTGGCTAACGAGACACGCACCTGGTAAGCTAATGAATTCATAATTATTGTAGAAGGAACAAGACCCAATGGATTCACTTCACGCATAAGTACATTTGCTGGAATTTTATGAAATTGTATATATTCTAAAAAATTTCCAATGACATCTTGAAGTGGTGTACTAGGATTACTGTCACAATATTTTTTACTCCACATCAATGCAGCCTAAAATAATTATCAATTGTTATTTTAAATTAATTTATTTTAACATTGAATTATTATATTCACCTGAAATTTAGTAAACTCATCAGCTGATAGTTCTTCTCTAGCTAAAATAAGCCTGACAACATGTTGTGGAAGCAATGTAAATGAACCAAGATTAAGTACTTCATTTCCATGCTCATCAACAAATTCTAATACCTTTAAAAATTTAAACAATAATATTTAATATTCAACAGACAAGTTGTTGTTATAAAAATATCAACAGAGACAATAATGTGTTACTTTTTGAACGAGAGATTTTGTGCATTTGTATTGAATATATCTTTCTGCTGATGCTAATAGAGCACATACTGTGTCAACTGTTATGCAACATTGAACAAAACCAGCACATGCTTTTCGAAGCTCATCAAGACCATAGTAATCAGCTGCATTCATAACACCTGCAATTTAAAAAGTTAACATCATTCAACATAAGAAAGAATAGATGTTGATGATAATGCCAAAGTTACCTAATAATGTTCTTGGTTGAAGAGTCACACAACCAGTGTGTATGTATTCTATCAATTGTCGAAATACATCTGGTTCAAACTCTTCAATAATCAACGTGTGATGTTGATCTGACTGAAGCTAAAAATAAAATACAAATTTCAAAAATAATTTTATTACAAAATTATCAATGCCATTTACTAACTTGATTTGTTGAATTTTGAACATTCAATAATGGCTCAGAGCTTCGTTTTAAAAAAAAACGTAACTTTTCTCGAGGAGCTGGTTCTTTTTTTCGTTGAGGACTTGAAGTTTGATACAGCATCTTATGAAATACCCTTTTAGAAAAAATATTACATTAGAAATTTTTATATTACAATTATGTTAATTTTGTTTTCATTAAAATTCAATTTATATTTCTCTTTTTGTCTGCCACCTAGTTAAGGGTTTTATTATTACAACAAACTTAAATATTTATTTAATCTGTTGACCTACATAGATCTCTTTGGCTCCTCCTTCTTTGACATAACTACAATTGAGATAACTATTTTTTTCTAACATCAAAAAATAATGAATAATATTGTCAGATAGTTTTTAGTAATTTTTTTTTTTTCTTTATTTAAATATAGCTTACCGACTTCTAGCAGCCAGAACTGCTTTAACAGCACACACAGGCTCTCTTGTATCACCAACTAAGAAAGTAACATCACATAGCTCAGGCATACTTGCAAGAAATTTCATATCTTCAGCAAGTCCTGTTCGGTTTTCAAACGTTGAAAAATCTGGTTCATCTACGATCCCCATTACGCCCAAATAAAATCCTGCCTCTGAAGCTTCTGGCATGGAGAACAGTTTGTTCTGCAAAATAAAAATCATATATAAAAAAATAAATAACAATAATAGTTTTTAAAAAATTTAAAACAAATAAAAACAAACCTTTAAATCAATTGATTATTAATTTAAATAATTATCTACAATTTTTAAATATTATATTTTTGTATTGATTTTAAAAAATTAAACAAATCAATACTTCAATCGCCACTTGATAAATTACAAATTAATTTTTAAAATATGATTTTTTTAATTTAAATATAAATAGTATATTAATTTTAGACTGATAAATTATCTGCTACTATCTGTGTGTCTCTTGGATACATGAAAAAAAAAATTTCACCCTGAAATGGCAAAGAGAAAAACAAGGAATTAGCGACGGCGCAAAAGGGAGCAACTTGTACATGACCCTGTAAAGGTCAATTTAGAAAAATTCAATATTCAGGTAAATAGTAAACAATTTCGTCATCGAAATGAACAATATTATTGTAAAATTTATCAGCTGTATCTTTAAGCAAATATATATTTATTTACAAAATGATCATTAATAAATTTTTACTAATTAGGTCAGCTTCATTATCATAATTAATATTAATTTGGGTCATTTTTTTTATATTGACATATTGACACTAATCGATACAATGTTTTAAGAATTTTCATCTACAAATTGTTCCATATAATTATGTTCCATCAATTTGATTCAATTTACCCAAAAAATATGCGTAAAAAATTTTCACCTGACAGGGTAGAATGATTGACACTGTCAATTAATAAAAATATAATTAAATGATTTTCAATAATCATCAAATCATCAAAAATATCTATAAAAATTATAATAGAAATATTTTTTTTTCGATCGAAATAATTTTACTGCACATTGCGCAGTGTCATAAAAAGAAGCATGCGTATTTTTATTGGCGCTTGCGTAATTAAAAAGTGCCAAAGAATAATGTCATGACATTAAATAAAATATAGCGAATTAAACTAAAAAAAATTAATAAATAGGAAAATGATTTATGGTGTGTTATGGAACACTGGCTAGACATTTTCTATCTTTTATTCTTCTTTTTCATGTAAAAAAAAAATAAACAACAATAACACGCAGGTAGCAATAAAAATATATGTGCAATTTGGGATAAATAAATATTTCTCTTGTTAAATTTCCGCTCCAATTTAACTATTGTTTTTATCAGTAAAAAAAAAAATAAAAAAAAAAAAATAGAAAAACGACTTAATTTTTTATGGCTTTATGCATTTAATAGTATTGAGGTTGTTGTTATTTAAAATGCAATTCTCTATTTCATATAAAAATGTAATTTATTTTATTGTTTTTTTAATTTTAATAAAATACATTTAAACAATTACAGGCTACGTTAACCAACATCAGCAATAAGCACGATGTTGTTGATGCAACGTGGCTCAGGAGAGGGAACTGAAAGTGGCTGAAACTCTGAAAGAGAGAAAGAGGATTTTACAATCCGCGTGTCGTTGACAGCTAACGACAACATTTTCTGACTGCCCAACCAGTCATCAGTGCTTGGTGTAATCAGTGTATACGGTAAAAGTTTATAAGGCAGATGATATTGTATTGTAGTTTTTTTTATTTTTTATCAACAAATAATCATAATCATGGAGAAAAAAAACTGGTTTTATCAAATTTTTGAGGACTGTTTAGCTAAATGACAGAATAGTGTACAAAACTACGAAAGATTAAACTGTTGTGTTGTCTTATCACTGTGTTGAATGCATCTTGCTAACCCTAATTATAATTCAAAATGTTTAAAATATATATTTGATTGTTTATTACTCGTTTTTGTAGAATTTTTTTATTTTTATAAATATTCATAACAAGTTTTTGTTTTGTGTTTATTTTTTTTTATTACTTCTGGTGGTTTATCATATTATTTTGACAAAAGGATTAATTATTTACTGATTTGACAACATCATGACTAAAAAATGCAGTCAAAATCAATGTGAGTATTTTTTTTTTTCTAATTATTGTTATAAATTTTTGACACATAGCCAATAAATTTTTATCCGGTATTTACTTTATTAGGTTATTTATTAATTTATTATTGTCCAATGATTTTAGCTACTGTTAATATAATATAAATAAATTACAAGATTGTTTTATTAGTTTTATGATGAGAATATAAAAATTTTAGAAACAATTATCTTTTGATGAGACTCGAACCCGCGATTAGGGTATTCGGGTCAATCGCCTCGATTACTTACACAGAAACCTGTTTGGAAAATTTCTCGTGACATACCAATTTTAAGGTTGTTTATAAATAATTTTTTCTAACAATATGAAATCTCTTCAATTAATGGCTATTTGTTAAATTAATTTTGTATTTTTCATGTTTTTTTTTTGTCAAAGTTGACAAGACAATTAAGCAGGTGGATTCATAAATAGAAAATGTATTTTTCTATTGAATTTTATATTAATCTCAATGACTTTTTTTGTATTTTTTATTTGAAATTATTTTACCGATTTAAAAATAAATTATTTCTGCACAGTTTTTTATGGTTCTCCCCGTCTTTTTAAAATAACATTAATATTAGTCATAATGAATTTTCAAAATAGTTTTTTGCAAAGCCAAGTAGGGTGATTGACCCGAATAAAATAATCGTGAGTTCGACTCTCACCTGAAGATAATTATTTTTAAAATTCAAACATTTGTTTAGTTGAAAATCACATTAATCTTAGAGTGAATCTGATGTGCAAGAATTACTCTCACATAATTTTATATGCATTCGATTTCCATATTAGTTTCAAGGCCGAACCTTTCTTTTTTCTTATACAAAATATATACGATTTCTACGAATGGAAAAATCTCGTTGTGATTAAAAAGCAATATCTCTTGATAGCAAAATTTCTATAACACCATAATATTTCATTTAATCTGATCAATTTAACATGATCAATTTATCAAATAATTTATTAGAATCTTTTCAGCAAGTCTTATAATCATAGAAAAATTGTCTCAGCTGTGAAAATTTGTAAATAAGACATTCCCTTATCGAAATATTGTTTTTCTACATGTTCATGGTCTCTTTTTTCGACTAATAAAAATTCCTAAACCTCCACAAGTAGCCAAATTATAAATAAATTATAAATTTTAATAAAATTTTTAATTATTTATCCGAAAAATTTTCCATTACGAATGGTCCCTGTTTGAATGATCAACTCAAGCAGTTCAAGCTCATTTTAGGACAACAAAACTTGCTCATTTTGACCATAAAATATTTAAAATTTCTTTGCATAACCGAGTCAAAATATAAACATTAACAACATCCTTTTAAAATTAGTCATGTATTGTTGTTGTTCCAGATTAACACCAAGAATAACTTCAAACTCTTATATAAAATATGGCATATAATTCTTCAATCAAATATCATAAAGTTAAATTAATAATAGGTATTTAACGTTAAAACATTGCATAGATATATCACCACAATGGAGCTTATTAATAATTTAAAAAGTAAAAATTTGAAAATAAAAAATTGCCATATTGAAAATTTATTAAAACGATGAGAACTTGTTGAATGTTCTCTTCAGGTAGTGAATAATTTTTGTGTAAATTAATAAATGCATGTGTAGTTATTATTTATTAATGATAAATAATTCATAAAATAATAATTAATAATTTTTTTAAATGATATAGCTTTATCAAATTTGATAAAATACGTGGATGGTAAAAATATGATGGTTTTTCCAAGAAGAAGATTGCTTTGGCTTAAAGCTTCAATACTTGGTACAGCTGTATGGATAACACTATGTTTTTTATTATATACTGAGGATCAAACGCCAATTAGTACTCAAGCATTAGTTATGTCAGAATCTTCATATCAACAAGTTACTGATGACATTATTAATTCTAAATTATCAAATACATATCAAGAGAATAATAATCAAAGAGCCCATCGTGCAATGGATAATATTTCTGGACCAGAACAAGGTGAATAATTAAATTACAAAGATTATTATTCAATAATAATAATAAATTGATTTATTTATTTTATTGGAGTTTTATTTCTTTCATACAAAATGCATCGTTAAATTCTAAATTTATTGTTAGCAATATAACGATGATTGAACGTAACAAAATGATTCGATCAAGTCGTAATAATATTTTTCAATTGAGAATAATTAATGTTATCATCACTGCATTAAAAATAAATCACTTAAAACATATTATAAATGTTTTTTATGTTATTTTCTTTAGGTGATGGTGGTGTATTGGCAGCACCAAAAGAACAAGAGCCTGGAAATTTGGGTAAACCAGTTGTTTTACCAATAAATTTATCACCTGAAATTAAAAAAATTGTTGATGATGGCTGGATTAAAAATGCATTTAATCAATATGTCAGTGATCTTATATCTGTTCATAGAACATTACCAGATCCTCGTGATGAGTGGTAAGTATATAATTAAAATTTTATCTGTAAAAATTTAGATAAATAAATTAAATTAAATTATAGGTGTAAAGAAAAAGGACGTTATCAAGATGATTTACCTGCTACATCTGTCATCATATGTTTTCACAATGAAGCTTGGTCGGTTTTATTAAGAACAGTTCATTCAGTACTTAATAGATCACCAGATCATCTTATTTATGAAATTCTTCTAGTTGATGATTTTTCTGATATGCGTAAGTTATTATTTAACAAATTTTATGGGTCAAATATTTATTAGTATATTTAATTTACAGCACATCTTAAACAACAATTGGCTGATTATATAGTTAGTTATCCAAAAGTTAAAATTGTAAGAGCAAAAAAAAGAGAAGGTTTAATACGTGCACGTTTACTGGGTGCTGCTGCTGCAAAAGCTCCTGTGTTGACATTTTTAGACAGTCATTGTGAGTGTACAGAAGGATGGCTAGAGCCACTTATGGATAGGATTGCTAAAAATTCAACGACTGTAGTTTGTCCGGTTATTGATGTTATTGATGATACAACACTGGAATATCATTGGCGTGATTCTGGTGGTATTAATGTCGGTGGTTTTGATTGGAATCTTCAGGTATATTTTTAACTAATGTCGTACTTGATTAATATCACAATAAAATATTTCTTATTAAATTATTGATATTTTTATTTTTAGTTCAATTGGCATGCAGTGCCAGAACGTGAAAAAAAAAAACATACAAATTTAGCAGAACCAGTGTGGTCACCAACAATGGCAGGTGGATTATTTTCAATTGATCGAGAATTTTTTGAACGACTTGGTACTTATGACAGTGGTTTTGATATTTGGGGTGGAGAAAATCTTGAATTATCATTCAAAACTTGGATGTGTGGTGGTATGTATTAATTTTAATTTATCGAAATTCAATTTTTTTTCATGACGACTTGTGAATTCAATATTTTTTATGAATTTAAGGTACACTGGAAATAGTTCCATGCTCGCATGTTGGGCATATCTTTAGAAAACGGCAAGTTTTATTAAAATTTATTAAATAATATTTGTTATATTGAAGAAAAATTGTTTATTAATTTTTTTTGTTTTACTTACAGTTCACCTTATAAATGGCGAAGTGGTGTAAATGTTCTCAAAAGAAATAGCGTAAGACTTAGTGAAGTTTGGCTAGATGAATTTGCAAAATACTATTATCAACGAATAGGTGATGATAAAGTAAGTAATCCATTTGAAAATAAATAAAATAAATACAATAAAATTAAATAAAATGTATTGAAATAATTATATTTTTAATAGGGTTCATTTGGAGACGTTTCAGAACGTAGAGCATTAAGAAGAAAGCTAGGATGTAAATCATTCAAGTGGTATTTAGAAAATATATATCCTGAATTATTTATTCCAGGTGATGCTATTGGTTCTGGAGAGGTGAGCATACCTTTTTTTTATTAATACAATTACAAAATTGTCGTGTAATTTTGTTCCAACAATGTTAATAACTTTATTTTATAGATTCGTAACTTGGGAGAAGGAGCAGACACATGTTTAGATTCACCTGCTAGAAAAGCCGACATGCACAGACCTGCTGGACTTTATCCATGTCATCGTCAAGGTGGAAATCAGGTAAATCAATTTTCAAGGATATTTAGTATAAAAATAAAATAGTAAGGCCATTGACTTGCAGTTTATATTTTCCGTTTGAAAATGATTAATTGATGGAGCCAGAACTATCAACATGCTATCTTGTTATTGATAAATTGTGTGAAAACATCCGGAAGATAAAAGCTCATTTTTATCGACATAAAATTATAATTTCTTCATACTAACATCTCTCAATAATGTTATAATAATTTACTAACAAAATTTTATTTAATATTTTTTTTTTAGTACTGGATGCTGAGCAAAGCCGGTGAAATTCGTCGTGATGAATCTTGTCTTGATTACAGTGGAGCTGATGTTATTCTTTATCCATGCCATGGTAGCAAAGGCAATCAACAATGGATCTACAATGATCAGGTATTAATTTTATTTATTTAAATAATTATTTAATTATCTAATCATCAATAATTTACAGACAAAACAAATTAGACATGGAAGCAGTGATAAATGTCTGACAATGGTTGAAACAAAACATCATCTTGTAATGGATGAATGTTCCAAAACATTAAAAAGACAAAAATGGTTAGTTGAAAATTATGATCCAACAAAAGGATAGTCCATAAATATTAAAAATAATATTTTTTATTAAATAATGATATATATATAATTAATTAAACTTAAAAATATTCAACCGAACAAATGAAAATAATGTTACTTTTTTTTTTTTTGTTTTATAATTGATTAGAAATATTTAGAGTTAATTTTTTTCAAACGAGATATTCAATAACTTTTTGTGAATGATTAGCTGATTGATATTGGCGTACAGGGTTTTATATATGGGTGATTATAACTGAGATTTTTTATTTATGTTACAAAAACGATTGAAATTTTATATTATGAGAAAAAAAAAAAGTTGTTTTATTCGTTAATTTAAAAAGAAAAATATTTAATTACAATTATTTTTTCTTTTCGTGCACGGAATACGTTTTTTGTTTTTTTTTTCTTTTTGTTTTATAAAATGAGAGTAAAGAGGTTTAATGTGACCTAAAATTTTACAACTTTGTGAACATTTAATTTGTATTTTTTTTGGTTTACAAATAGCTACTTTGCACTCTTATTTTATACGCGAATTACTGAAAGTTGACTTGGGTTGTTTCCTGTCTGCCATATAAACGTGCATTTAAGTAGTAAAAATAATATAGTAAAAAGAAAAAATTATCAATTTTTAAAAAGAAGATGAATGATGAATATTACGAATGAAATTTATTTAGTAGATAAATCATACATTGTAGAAAGAACATTGTGACATAGAATATGACAATTAATTTTTTCTTTGAGATTAATTTTGTTTATAATAAATAAAATAATGACCAAAATAAATGGGCGTTATTATCAAGATCGTTTTAAAAGCCTTTCTGCCTCAATTTTTAAAATAATAAAATTCAAATAACAATTATATTAAAGTCCATTGTATTCTATTGTTTCATGGCTATGTTTTATATTTTATAATTTGCAAAAATTTCATATGAGGTTAATTACAATTAAAAAAGAAAAAACAGTCCATAATTTTTAAAACTGTCAACAAATTATCAAATAATTAATTTAAATATATGTAAGAAACAAACAAAGTAAATAATATGATGATTAGAATTTTTAAATGTGATTAATCAACCAACAAATAGTTGAATAATAAAAATTATATAAAAAAAAAAACAAAATATTTGAGGAAATAACTTGTAATTTGGTGTTAAACTTCGATAATCTTTCGGTAATTATCATAATATTTTTTTTCTGGAATTTTGTAGGAAGACTACACAAAAATTTATGTATTCTCTGTGTAATCTTCTTGAATTCTAATCTAAAAAAAATAACTATAATTAAACAAAATAAATAAAATCAAAATATAGTTTATTAGGTTTTTATCATAAAAAAAAAAAAGAGTATTATTTCTTTCATCATAAAGATATTTTCATAAATTAAACATGGACTTGGTCAACGAAAAAAATTCATCTTAATTTAATCGATTTATAAAACTCAATTACTTATTTATTCAAATTCAGAACAAAAATATTGAGTTAATAGCTAAGCATGAATGAA
>JAPYYR010002072.1:0-11525 GCA_030523065.1 Aphidius colemani
ATAATTTTACGACTTAATTTTTAATGGTATTTATTTAAAATAATGTAAAAAAAAATTCTCAAAAAGATTGAACCAGTTTAAAAACAAAACAGAAGCCTTCTGATACACCAGAAATAAATGTCAGAAGTTCATTTTGAGGCCAGTAGTAAAAAAAAAAACAACCCTAAGAACCCAAGGGAATGTGTTCCGCTTTACCCCCCATGCATATAAAGTCCCTTGGGCTAAAGTGAGTCACATCAGCTATATTTGAACCTTGTACATCGAGTTTTGGTGTGCCTGCACCCCATATACATATAGATGTATGCCTTGTTACGTTTATAGTTAACTATCTCATAAAAAAAAAGCGGAAAATTCAAATTTATATATAATATGTACCCTGACACGCGTCTTCAATTTTCTAAAAATATTCTGATCATATATTTTGTTAATTGAACAAATAAATCATTCATAAATTTGTCATAATTAATTTAATTTGTTAAATCTTACCTGCACATGACTTCATGGGTCAACAATACTCGACACATCTCGGGATTTTTATCCTGGCCTTCATACATAATTGCCTGTAATCATGAAAAAATATAAAATAAAAATTGTGATTATTAAAATTAAAAAATAATAATTAATTTTTGTTTAAAAATAGTTTTTAATAATTATAAAAATAAGATAAATGAATGCATGATCAAATTGGCAGATTGCCTTTAAAGCTTTGGGTGTTGCAAGCAAATCCGTTAAGCTTCTTTCGAAGCCTTCTGATTGATTTTTATTTAATGACAACACGTTGTATAGATACTTGTATTCATGTATTTATAAATAGAGGGTGAATATATATTTTTTTTGTTAAAACCAAATGAAAACCTAAAGATGTTTATGGATTATCAAGGTTAGAATAAAAACTCAAGGGAAAACATTAATGTGACTTTGATCTTGTTGTATTTATACAATAGAAAACAACAAAAAACAATTTTATTTTTGTTGATAAATTTTTATTATTCAGACTCTTTTAACAATTATGTTAAATCAAATGTTTTTTGGCTGATGAATTGTGACAATTATGGTTGATTACGTGTGCTTTTTTGTTCATAAATTTTACGTCTGTATACTCAACGATGCATGAAAACAAAAAAAGCTTGGTAATTGAGTATTGTGAATTTGTTGAAAGTACATAAAATATTTATAGAAATAAAGTAACTGAATTGGGCTGAGTAAACGAAGCATTTTTTATTTCAAAATGAGTAAAACAAAGGTTATAAAAATTTCAAAAAGCCTCAAAGTTTCATGGAAATCAAGAGGATGATAAATTGGGGTGAAAAAAATATAAGGGAAAGCTCAAAATTGCTTGGACGTAATGGATATTTTTGCATAAACTTTATCAGTCATTTTTTTCATTTACAATTACGTTAACATAATATTTTTCATAACAACAAAAACAACAACTAAAAATTCCATTCAATATTTATGGATAATTTTTAAAATTCAATTATACTATTAGATTTTTTTTCAAGCCATCAACAAGTTCAGCACATGTTTTGTAATTTTTGGAGATAAATTTAAGCAGTGGAAATATAATAATATATTTTTCTCTACGACTCGTATAAATGATCACCTAGTCTAGCCATGTTTAGATATTTTTTTCTGGTTTATTATTTCTATTTACGATTGACCATGTCTTTAAATGATGTATCATAAATTGAATGAAATTTATGTTTACTGTCTGATATAGTTGACCATTTTTGTCGTGGTTTTACTAAATAATTGAGATAAATAAATTAACAGAGTAACCATTTTTGTCTTGAATATAATTTCAAATCCCATAAGAATTATTTTGTCAGCAATTATTCCCATAAGTGTGAATACCAAGGGGTGAATACTTCTTTTTAAAAACAGTATGAATATAGTTTTCTTATATTTGTTCCCCGATGGATATCACAACGCGTTATTGGCTTGTTAGTCTCAAAGGAAAAGTTTCAAGTTGAAGTCTATATAGTTTTACCCAAGGGGGAAAAATCACAACCACCAAATCCATGTGGATCATGAGTAACTCTCAAGGTGTATATTTAAAGATAGGTCAGAAACATGATGATGGAGCTAACAAGTATAAGATGCTGTGACGAAAAATAAAAGTGTCCTGAGGGTGCGACCAGTCAGCAACGGCCCCACGGGGGCCCTCTTTCGATGGCACACTTCTCTTATCAAGTCCCACAAGGTATACTACGGTCCCCATCACCACTTAATTCCCACGGGAATTACTAACCGTGGATTAATAATGACTCGACTTGAACCGATGCTCAAGTCTCATTACACGATTGACATCAATGTCTTTAAGACTCCACATATTTTTTTATTTTTGTTTTTCTTTTACCGGAAATATCAATGAAGAATACAATAAATATATCAAAAAAAAAAACATAAAAATAATTCAGTGATTTACAAGTAAATATATAATGATACTATTAGATTATATGTTCAATTAATTTTATCCTTCCAATTAATGCACACCGTGGATGGGTTTATGACATTCTCAATGATGCTTTAAAAATTAATTGGATAAACCGGTTTCTTAAATTGCTGATGAATCAAAAATGATATAAAAATATAACAGTGTTTTTCCTGATTCTGATTGATTGACATGAAATAAATCTGAATTTTATATTGTGAAATTTTTAAAATACTATTTTATTCCATAAAAATAAATCAAAAGACTCTTTTAAAGAGAAAAAAAATCAAAATATTTTACAGCAATGTCTATGTTTAGTTGTTTATTTAAAAGAAGAAAAAAATAACAGAAATGAAATAATCTCATCCCATATTTGAAATAGATGAAAATGATAACTGGTTTTGCAGGGGGAGAAAAAAAAAAAGTAAATAAATGTGTAGATATAGTACAGATATATGCAGGTTTTAAAGACGTAGGTGGAGATTTTGAAGATCAATTCATGAGATAGCCATTCAAATCACCAGTAATGATTTCCATCGCGAATCGATTTCAGATCTCATGGGAATCTGTTGTGTCAGTTGAGAGAGTAACCCCTCAAAATAAACACCCTCTACCCCCCTTTTGCCACCCTTTCTCCCTTTTTTTCTTTATACCCCTCTGCACCCTCCTTAACCCCACATATTCATGTATATTTTTTTTTTCTTTTTTGTTTTGGCGTCGAGAGAACCAGCAAGGAAAAACCCCAATCGGCTTTTTTTTTTCTTATCTATAAAAGATTAAATTATTATTCCTCTGATCTATACGATTAAACACTAATATTTCAGTATTAATATGAGGGAACACTATTATATCTGTAATATTCGATAGAGAAATTTTGACAATCAGTAAACAATGATTTAATATATGAAAATTTCTCACATATTTTTCGCTCTTTTTCATATAGGAAAATTATCACTTTTATTTTCATTTTATATGTACAAAATTTTGATGCAAAATACTGAGAATTTTTTTAATAATATAGCAGTAAATTTTTTGTTAGATGATGTATAGTTGTGGTGAATTTATTATTTCAACAGATAAATTTTTTTTTTTAGATTTTATTTTGATTTTAACTGAACCGTAGCCAATTATCTCTGATTTATAACCATTATTTCCTCATACGTTCTAAATGTTAATTGCGTATGTTTATTTTTCAATTGAAAAATTATTTTTTTTGTTATAAAAAAATGTTGTTTTTAAAAATGAAAATAAATGTTTGTATTTTTATGTTTTTAATGTAATTAATATTTTGGTATTATTATTATTAACAATTATAAATCTCGAAATGATTTGAAAAGTGAATTTGCAATAAGAACACAGCTCAGTAATTTAATCAGCTAAAACTAACATCAGTATTGCGTAGTTCTCTTTAGGCCCCTCATCGTTCTTTGCCAAATCTTTTACGCTTCCTTTGTCAGACCCCAGACAACGTAAGCGATAGACACAACGACCCCCGAGATGATTTAATCTACTAAAATGTCTTGACTATAGAAGTTTCACGGTACATCGACCACAAGAATAATTTAAGAAAGTAACTTGAAGACAATTTTATATTTAAATATTGAAACTGTCCGTAAAATATAAATCAAAGGATAATTTTATTGTATTTACCGATTATTTTTCAACACATTGAGGTTTATTTTTATATTTTTTTGTTGCTTAAAAAAACCATAATGTTGTCAAGATATTTTTGGTAACACGTGGATAATCAAAAGGGAAAAAGTGTATCTACTATCAGCCACGTGTCAAAGATAACACGATCAGTTGGTTCGTCGGATGAAAAAAATAAATAAAACCTGATTCATTGAGTACACATATTAAGTAAAAAATAAATAGAAAATAGATGAGAGAAAAATATAAGAGGTTTACCCTTTTGAAGAATTAGATTCTTCTATATTTTTTAAGTAATAAAGTTCGATGAAAAAAAAAATTTAAATAAATTATTTATTGAAATATTTAATATAGTTTACCTGTTTTGTCGCAGAATCAATGAGCCTCACAAAAATATCTTGTTCTTGAATGTGTCCTGTGAATAAAATTTAGTATTCAATCATTAAATTCATTTGAAAAATATTATCGATCAAATTAATCATTAATTGTGACAAAAAAAAAGTCGTTTATCATTATGAAATTGCTAAAACTCGACTTCAAATTGAATAAAAGTTCTCAACGTTTTTTAAATGTTTAAATCGATTAAATTGATTAAATTTATTATTAATTTTTAGAAAATATTTATTCATAGTAAATTTATTTATTTACTTGTGTTTTTTTTTTATTTTCAATATTTATGAAAAGCGTAATCTAGGGAATAGACCTGTGTTCGCTGATGGAGTTACCTCTTTGGTGGCTTTCGGTTCACCTAAACGCGTAAGCCATGTAATCCTAAAATAAGACTCTCTGGGTATTTTTATCCTCACTCACACGATCACCTCTACTATATACATAGGCTCACCACATAACGTTACCATTGGATTACGATATCCCGATCGAAACTGGCCCACAAATTACCTCAAGAAACCATCATGGCTTACTGAAAGTTACCTTCCCCGACGAAAACCATTCATTTTACTTTTGTAAAGATCTACCGTTTTTTTTCCAAAAAGAAAACGACAATTTTCATCAAAAAAATGAAAAACACTAGACAGTTTTATACAAAGAATTTAATTTGGATATTAATATTGCAATAATATTAAAATTATCGATCTGCCAAAGAGGCTTATTTTTATTTTAATGTCAATTTACTCAAGATACTTGTAATTTTTTCGCAAACAACAGACAAAGCTTTTGGCTTATTCATCTCTATAATAATGTATTATTTTTTTCTTTTGCTTGAATTGATGATGGAGCAGCGTGATGAATGAAAGAGTAAACTTGGTGACAGACACAAAATAAAAAGACTTTTTATTGCAAAAAATTTCGAGAATTTATTATTTAATTATAGAAAAAAAGGTCATAAGTTTTCAATATTTTTCTCCAATGAAAATATTCAAATGACGACTTAGTGAACATTAAAACTGTGTAAAATAAATGAAAAATTATATTTTATTTTTATAATTTTTATTGAAACAATAACGCAAACATATGTCATCGTTCAACGATCACGATAAACTGTCAACGTAAAAGTCTTAGACTCACTAAATGACGGTAAATTTGAATTAAATAAAAAGCGTTGAAATAAAAAAAGCTAAAAAGCAGAATTGACTGGTAGTAGAATAAAAAGTATATAAAATAAAAATTGCTGGTGGAATGGGAGTATCAGTGAGACGGAAAAATGGTAGAAAAAAAAAATGAGAGAATGAATGAAAAAGTAAAATATAAGATTAAAAAAAAAAATAAAACTAAAGAAAAAGATTGAGGGAATCATGGAGGCTGGCACTGGCTTTCCATCGAAGTAAAAAAGACTCAAAGCTTCTTAAAATGTTCGTATAATATTGATATACTATACACAGTATCATGTTCAAACGAAATATTCATTGATATTTTATTTTTACTCCATCAAATATGAGACAATCATTCAACAATTCCAAATGAAATTGGCTTTTGATAAAGTCATTACTGAAGTATACCAATTGAATTTGTAATCCAGTGGTTAAAAAAATATATAAATAGCCTCAAATATTTTCAAGAAAACTTACAGTACAGCCAAAATAGAAATATCAATTTTTTTTTACACCAAGCTTTTTCTAATTTCGTGACAAAAGCTTTGATAAATTGATAATTCGTTGAGGAAAATCAACAACTTTCTAGACTATAAATAAAGCAAAAATCTCTCATATAATATTTTATCTTAAATATTTTGGAATTCTTCTGTCGGCATTGTGCAAATAATTTTTAATGAAATCGATCTATCAAGAAATACTTTTAGTCTTCGCCATCATCACTAAGATACATAAAGAAAGATTAAACTTTTTTTCCAAAGCGGCAAACATCCATCAACGTAAAATATGTCTTTGTTTGGGTGATCGGCACCGCGTGCCACACAAGTCATTTTAAAATTTTTTTTTATCACCTGCAAAATGAAATAAGTGTCCACAAAGAATGTCGATGACACTTCATTGTCGCTTAGCAACTTGGCAAGTTGACTGCCTATTATAACCCAATGGTATTTGCCATATGAATCAATAAAAAGAATTTTTTTTATTCTCAAGTATTTTACGAATTTCAAGGTACTCAATTATAAATTTTTTTTGAAAAAACATAAACACGACAACTTAAATTAACTTACCATTGGCATAAGTCAACCGCAGTCTGTACTGAATTCCATTATTTGTCTTTTGTCCATCAGTTTCCTGCAATAACCAAATTATTTCATCAATTTTTTTGTTTTCATTAATTATAAACTCATAAATTTTATTGATTTAAAAATGATTTTAAAAAAAATATTTTTCATTTAATTAAATATAGTCAGGTAATAGCATAAGGTATATGCTTATCTCAATCCTTAATTATTAATTTCTTTGATGTGCATGTAAGAGCAACGTCATTATCGTGGTTTAGCGTGCGATGCATAATTATCTGTTTCTCTTGTGTTGACGATGTGCGTGCACAGTCAACCATATGGAAAATAATGTAATTTCAACAATAGTTATCCCTTCTATCTAACCTGCTTCAGTCAATAATAATAATTTACTTTTTTTTTTATGTTTTTTATAACATCAAAATGATAAAATTTTACATTTCAAGTGAAAAATAAAAGAGTCAATTGTAAAATACAAAAAATATGATTTTAATGATTTTTATGCATTATTTTCTAACGAAGGGTTTATAATATTTTTGAAAAATTAATGATATGTTTTGAGGTAGTTTTTCGATCATAGTAAATTCTATATTTGTGGTACTAGGCAAAAAATTTTATGTATGAAATTTGGACTTGAAGTTTGAATGCATAAATCTGTCTTGTTAAAAAGTTACCGACAGTGATTAGGTGGGTTTGTAACGTCAGTTATAATTTATTGCCTTCAAGTGTATTATTTAGGACCTCGGAAGACGATAGCTGTGGATATCGTTGCTTATTTTTATTACGAAAATTACTTGTGTTTAATGTTTGTTTTGATGAAATGACAAAGTTAATTGTCATCAATTTTTGAGCTTTTTTTTCGGTGATTATGATAAGGCTACAGGATGAGATACTTCGTAGCTGTTAAATATTAGATAGATAGGAAAAACAAAACTCACCTGATCTTTTTCCACGAAACCAATGAAAGATGTATTTGAAATTTCTATTGGTTGACCACCACGATCATAAAGAGCGATAACAAAATGAAAAAAATTGCTCTTCCGTAGATTACTGGGAGGCTGTTTTTCAAAATTTGCTCTTCCAATACCAACTCTGAAATAAAAACAATACATGGTATTTATTAGACAGATGATTACCGTGAATCTTTTGGGTTAAAAAGAAGAAAAAAAATCACGTTTAGGATAAGCATGTCCCTATGTAAAGATGGAAGGAATGAAAAGGAAGACAAACGAGGTCGAAGCGTTACGATGGCGCTCAGGTGGCTACGACGCCTTAAAATCCCATTAAAGCCTCATGTGCTGAGATTAGGGATGTTGGACTCTACACTGCCATCTTTGAGTAATGGCACAGTCCACTCTAGACCCCTACAAATTTTACCCTTTCAAACACAAAAAAAATGAGTGAAAAAAACATTCTTGTCTCTCCAAGATTATATATATGTATTTTGTTGCTTCAATTTGTTACACAAATAGATTCCTCCTATTTTTCATTGACAAATAATAAAATAGATGTAAAATATTCTCAAAGAAAAGTAAATTTATTGGAAACAAGCCTTGGAGTTTAAGATTCTTCGAAATCTCTTGGGATATTCTGAAAAGTTTTTCAAATATCTGGGGCCTTTCTTGTCATTTTTTCAAAGAATATTAAAAAATAAAATAAATAACAACAACCAGTCGTATGTCACAAAATTTAACAGACCAAAAAAACTAAAAAATATAGCATAGGTAAGTATATAGATAAATAAAATAGACCTTCATAACAACGAAACAATTTGGTGACAATTTTTCAACCTGTCAAAATAAAAAAACTAGGAAAAAAAAATGTCTCTTGGGAAGACTTTGGTCAGTGAAATTTTAATATATTTTCTTTTTTTTTTTTACAATGCTACTTTTCATAGAATAAATATAACAACTGTACATATTTTATATATTACTAGGTAAACTGGTGAAATATTTCAAAAAATAAAAATAAATAAATAAGTACAAAACTATCGTTAAATTTTTTTTTTTCATTTCAAAACAACAACTTTTTTAGAGCCATAAAAAAATAAAATAAATAATCCAAGTTATTTGTAACTTTAAAACGATAAAAAAATAAAAAAATTGACTTTCAATTTTATCCAGTTCCACTGTAAATTACAGTTGTAAAAATATGAGAAAAAAAAATGATAACGAATATTTTCTCTTAAATAAACTTCCTCTATCAGCGTATTAATTTAAAAAAAAAAAGAAAAAAAAATCAATCGAATTAATTAAATTGATGTCTATGAAAAAATAAAACTGTTCGATGAATAAATTGATTAATATAAGTGTTCATTCAAGTGGGTGGGATTTAGGGTGGTAAATACATAGAAAGGGAAAAAAAATTTTGACAATATATGCAAACGATAAACCAAAGCCAAACGAGATTCCCGCGACCTATCCAGACCTTCCAAACGAAAAACTGAATGGGCTACCTCGAAAATGAATAGCAGCAGTTTTGCAGCACATTTGCAAAATAAATGATGGTATCGGCGATGCGTTTGTCACGGCAGAACTGTTTGTGTATATTGGAGAAGGGTGTCGGATTTATATGTGAATTTGGTGTATAATATTGGTGGTAGTGGAGTCAGGATCACCCGGGGCTGCTGAACGTGTGCGGACAACGAATAGTAGCATTGTAAAGGATGAGCAAGTATTGCTATGTCAATGGATGGGGGTGATGTACTACCCTTGTCGATAATTATCGGTGGCTGATTAACCGGTCACCGGTTCGCGCCCCATAACTCACCGGTACGTCCGATTATTTTGTCCCGTGTATATTCGATGACCCTCCGTTAAATTTCTATATAATATATACACAAGTCTCCTATCACAATCTCCAAACATTGTACCAGGTGTTCATCATTCAATATTATTTTTACAGTAAATTTTATTACAAATTTGTTTAAGCTGATCATGCAGTATTTTGTGGTATTGTGTTTTGCATGTATTATTAATTTTTTCAGTATTTATTTTTCACGAGAAATTTAATTTCAGAGCACCAGAGTATGTACAATATTTAAATGTTCAAAAGACATATATAGAAACATGTTTTTAGGTAATTTTCTAGCTTGTTTGAGTATTTTTAAAATGATAATAATAAGAGGTAAATTTTATTGTTATTTTACACCACAAAATTTTAAAGGTATATTTGTGTTTTTAGTTGTGTTGTGTGTATACCCAAGTAGGATTATGGTTATCGTTGTATTCACACCTGTTTAACCTATGATATGTTCACTGTGTGTTCCTATATATGTGAGTCGACTACTTAATTTTCTATTACGTTTCCTATCCACTATATGTGAGGTGATCTGTGTCCCATGCTCATAATTCCTAATCAGTTACAATAGTAAATAACAGTTGGAATATTTTTTAGAAATTATCCTTCAGTTGCTTTGATGACAAGAATAAAAATCTGTTAATTGTTCGACAAATAAAGTAGATAAATACTCAATTTTTTGTTGATAATTTTGGATGAAATATCGGGTATTAATCGATACACAAAAAAAAGGTCAATAATGATAAATAAATTGAGAGAAAGAGACTAATGGTAACACGTTGAATTTACTCAATTATTTATTTTGCTTATTTGGGAAATTTTTTTTTTCGTGTAATCAGACTAATATTTGATGAGAATTTTGAGTGTGAAGTGATAACAATATTTCCAATGTCATTTGGTTTAATATACAATCCAATTCGAAAACATATATATTTGCCCTTGTGGTCAATTCGCGGGCTTATCGATTTCTGTGGTTTTACCTCTCGACCGTCCTTCCTGTTTTTTTTCAGAATTTTTATTTTTGTCTCTTTTTTTGAGCCCCTAAAAACCATATAAATGAAGTGCCACAATCCGCGAAAAAAAATCACTGCGATCTAACTGACCAGAACGTGATAACACGCTTCAGGCAACGAAAGACCGAGAGCACATGGTTTAAATGTGCTCGTGTAATATTCTCTTGATCGTTTTGCCTCACTGATAACAAAAATTATTGTGTGTATTATTTTGGATAATCAGAAATTGATCAAATAATTTTTATTTGTTTTAATTTTGTAAAAAATAGATTGTAAATTTGTCTTTTTGAATGTTTTATTTGTTGTAATATTTATGATGAATAAAATAACTGTTTTGAATATATTTAATATGATAAATTTATGAAATTTTTAAACATTTTTTAACGCGTATATATGTGAATGTATAGGTGAATGGAGTTTTGGAAAATGAGTTAGGGCGAAACAATCGCTGGGGTAATATTACGATAAATTCGCGTGAAATGCATTGCATGAATGTTATGCAATACATAGAAACTATATGTACATAATATGTAGTCAAAAACCCATGTGCCATCATAGTTATTATATACGTTAACTGGAAAACTGCTATACTTCAATTTACACCCTACCTGCAATAACCGCAACACACAAAATTCACTATTTATAATGCATCCAAAGATAATGAGCAATGTGTAATATATCTGAATATAATTTTTTTTTTTTTTTCTGTCTTTTAAATTTGACTTTTGGGACATTAATTACCATATTTATTCATATTAAATTTCCGGTAAATAATTTTGATATATATTTTTCATCGTAATATTCGTTAAAATAAAAAATCATTAATAGAAAAATTCCAGTAGAAAAAAAAACCCAATTCTCGGTGATATGGGATCCGAAGGCATAATATTTCGAGTTTATTAAGAATTAAAATTATTTTAATTGAATGACAGATTTAATGTTCAAAGGTGACCCCTTAATCCGGAGAAATCAACCGAAAGGACTATCAAAAAATCCGTATCCC
>JAPYYR010002073.1:0-14174 GCA_030523065.1 Aphidius colemani
GTGGTGGTGGTGGTGGTGGTCCTAGTGGAAATGGACGTCCATATATTGGACAAGATAATTCTGATCATGAAAAAGGAAGATACGGTGGTGGAGGTGGTGGAGGTTATAATTTTGATAGATCATCATACTATGAAACAGATGGTAGGTATGTAGCTGATGGTGGAAGACATGATAGTGGAAGTATAACAAGTAGATACACCGATGGACGTCACCATGATAATAGAAGCACGGGTGATAATCGTGATGTTAATGATTCAAGATACACCATTGATACTAGAGAAGACAGACGTTATACTGATGGACGTGATGATGATTCACGATATGATAATGAACATGATCCTGATAATAGATACAATGATACACGTAATAATGATTCGAGATATCATACTAAAGAAAATTATTATGATCGTTATTATAAACGACGACCATCTAGAGATCATCATGCATCTGAAAGTTCAAGATATTGATGATAAATTTATGCTTTTTCTTTAATAATATTTATCAATTTTAATAACTAGATTATTCCGGAATTATTTTATTGTTTTATCGTGTTTTTTTCTTTTTTCTTTTTAATTGTTGGACTGCTCTTCCGATTAATTGTATATTTAATATTCGAAAAAATTGGTAATGAACTTTATACATATAAACTAATTAAATGCATTTAATATGTAACTAAAAAATATATTTATTATATTTCATTAGTATTTTAATATAACGCGCTTTTATTTTGTCAATATTTGTGTTATTTTTTAAAAACAAAAAAGTGAATTACTAAAATAGCGACGAATTTATTCAATTGAATTTTTTAATTTTCAACAATACTGTTTTATATTATTCATCAAATAGATAGTATAATTTTTTTTCTTTTGAATTCAAATAAACAATTTTTAAAACAATTTTTTATAAATTAAATACGACCAAATTGTATTGTATGTTTTATTGTGTAAATGTAAAATATGATGATACATTATTGCTGTTTAACAAGAAGATGGAAAAACAAAATAAATAATTAGAAAAAAATAAATAAAATTAATTCAGGTATGTGAGAGTTTGATAGTTGTTGTTTGAAAAAAAAAAAAATGTTTTTTTTTCTTCTTTTTTTTTTTAAATTTTCCTAATTAGTAAAAGAAAATTCAGGTGCCAAGCACACAACACACACACACACACAAATACTCATAGTAAACTTTATTTATATCTTATGACGACTGCCAAATATTTATCTGTGCAATTAATTTAAAAATTACAAAAATAATTTGAAAAATAAAAGAAAAAAACAAATTGGCATTAATCAAACGCTATAAAAATCTCTAAATGAAATGAAATGAAAATAAAAAAACCATAAAATAATAAATAAAACCAAAGTGATAAAAATACTTGTGTTTTTTTTTTTTTTTTTTTTTTTTTTTTTTTTTTTTTTTTTTTTTTTTTTTTTTTTTTATTTTATTTTTTTTTTTTTTTTTTTTTTTTTTTTTTTATGATTCAACAAGTACCATGCAAGGTATTCGTGGGACGCTGTACAGAAGATCTAACATCAGATGATCTACGTGACTACTTTTCAAAATTTGGTGAAGTTACTGATGTATTTATTCCAAAGCCATTTCGTGCATTTTCATTCGTAACATTCTTAGATCCAGAAGTTGCACAATCATTATGTGGTGAAGATCATATTATAAAAGGTGTATCAGTTCATGTATCAAATGCAGCACCAAAATCAGAGGGTAATAATCGTAATTATAATAATCAAATGAACACAAATATGCGTGGTGGACGTGGTATGTCTGGTCCAATTGACAATAATATGCAAGGAAATTATCAAGGTAATCGTTATATGGGACATTCTGGTAATAATATGGGTCCAAATGGATGGAATAATCCTGGTAATCGTGGTAATATTGATATGCCAAATCTTCAAGCACTTGGTATTACTGGACAAAATAATGGTGGTGGTGGTGGAGGTGGTGGTATGTCAAATCCATTAGCAATGGGTGGTATTAATTTATCAGCATTACCAGTTAATCCAGCTCTTGTTGCTGCAGCACTTAATCAAGCATCATGGGGTATTATTGGTGCTAATTTACAAAATCAAGGTAATGATCAAGGCTATTCAAATCAACCAGGACCACCAGGACAACCACAATCTGGTAATAATAGTATTGGTAATAGTGGTAATTCAGGATTTTTAAGTTGGATGAATCAAGGTGGTGGTGATGGTAATAGTGGCAATCCAGGTAGTGGTGGTCCTGGACAAAATAATCAAAATCCATCACAAGGACCATGGCAAAATCATCCTGGTCAACGTGATCAAAAATCAAATACATTTTTAAAATATGAGTAAATTTGTTTTATTATTATTTTCTTTTTTTTTTTCTTTTATAATATATTAATTGGCATTGATAAATCAACATCGTTGAATATTAAACAATTTCATAACATCAAAAAAAAATTATAAACATCCAAAATACGTCCCTCCAGTCAAGTACAAAAGTCGACAAAAAAAAAAAAATTATTAATAGTGTTTAATAAATAGACGATTTTTCTACACTTTTTTTCTTTTTTTTCATGTAATAAGTAATAACACTTGCTTGACTAATTTGTCATTAGCACATTTTTTTATTAGATTATTTAAAATGAAAAACAAATTCATATTAATTAATCGACTGGCATTTTGTGTGAGAGATATAGACAAAGATTATTTAAAATAAAAAAAAATTTGAGAGTTGATAATGAAATTAAATTAAAAAAAGAAAAAAGAAAATGAAATATTATTTAATATGGTGCATTGAAATGATTGTAAACTTAAGCTGAATGCAAGTCAATGTGTATTTGTGCATTAGCGTTTCTAACGTTATAATAATTTTAAATTAAAAAAAAAAAAAAAATCTAATAATTATCTAAAAATAAAAATGATTAAAGTGACGTATATGTGTTTGGAATTAACTGAAAGTTACAGTGTGTTTATAATAATTAAAAATAATAATTCAAATGAAACTTAAATAAAAACAAAATTAATAATAACAAAGCAGAGGAGATAAAATAAATAAACAGTATGGTCGTTTGTATAATGTGATGAATAATAATTTTTTTAGCTACCCTTTGACACACGATAAAAATTTAATAAATAAAAAAAACAATTTAATAATGATAAATAGAATTAATAAAAAATATAAAACGAATAATACTGAAAAAATTTAACAAATAAACATAATTATTACTATAAATTGTGCGAGGGTAAGTTAAATAGTCAGTTTTTATCAACGATAATTTTACGTAGAATGATCGATATAAATATTTAATTAAATTATCAAGTTTGTGCGTGTTACATTGACAATTAACAACAAATTAAAACGAAACCATTATTAACTGAAAAATTTTAATAACAAAGTAAATTAAAAAGCTATATACTTGCAATTAATGCAAAAATGAATTTTAAAAAGTGCATTACTTATTTTTTAACATGCTTAAAAATGGTTATAAAAAAAATAATAGAAAATAAAGTTATAAATTATTTTTACCCATCATATAGCAAAATATTTTACTCAAATAATTAAATTAAATAACAAACAATATTTATAGTTTTTTTTTTTTAAATTTCATTAATTTCATAATAAAAAAAATACAATTAATGATGGGCTAGAATAATAACAGCAAGCTTGAATTAAATTTAAATAAAAAAAAAACATTTTTAGTGTTACATTCTTGTAGGTATTTAGTGTGATACACAATTGTAAGATTTTTGTGTATGAATATTTTACACTGGTGCGTTGGTGTGTTAATAAACAATAATAATTAATAACAAAAAAAAAAAAATAATAAGAGTCAAAAATAAGTAATAATAAAGCAAAAAGAATAAACGAAATGATAAAATAGATTGAAAAATAAATTATTTGATTGGTTGTGTGTGAAAGACATGATTAAATTTGTATACAGTTTAATATTATTTTTATTATTAATTGTCAATTTGAATGGTTTGAAAGTGATAGTAAAAAAAAAAAAGAAAAAAGCCCCGAAAGAGTGATATGTTTTATTTCTGACAAATTTTCATAAATTTTTTTTTTTTTTTCTCATTAATTTTCATCTTCTAAAGCTGGCCTTAATAAATATATATACTTTTATTCTATTTATTTCTTTCTTTTCACACTAAGCTAGAAAAAAAATAAATAAAAAAATAATTAAAAATTAATAAATAACTAAACGGGTTGTTTAATTAACACGAATATTTAAAAAATAAAATAAAAAAAAAGACTCTAATAGACTCTTGATCAATAATAGCGACTTAATAAATAATAAATTGATAAATTTTTTTTTTTTTTTTTTAAATTGTTTTTAGTCAATATAAATAATAATAATAATATCACTGTGAAAATTTTTAACATAAAAAAAAAAAAAAAAAAAAAACAAAATATGGTAGTTAAAAAAAAAAAAATTATAATAATTAAAAAATAAAATCAGAGCACCAAAATTTGCTGTTACACTGTACTAATTTATTATTAATAATAAATATTATTAAAATCACTTATTGAGTAAAAAAAAAAATAATAATAAAATAAATTCTTATACGTGATTGTGTGTGATGTTTGTATTTTTCATAATTAATTTTTTTTCAAAATTATATTTTAATTATGATTAAATGTTTTATAAAAATTTATAAATTATAATTTTATTTTTTCATAATATTTAAAAATTATTTATAAATTTTTTATTTGTTAAATATTATGGACATGAACGAGATGAATATTTATTATTTAATTTATTATATGTTTTTATTTTTAATTGAGTAATCATGGTGATTGAAGATTCATTAGTGGCCCGATTGGATTGAATTAAGAACGTGAATTAAATGTGAGTATGAATCGGTTGAATGTATTTGTTAATGGTCGTCTGAGAACTACAGAAGCGAAAGTTTGTCTGATAAATAAACATCAATATTTAATTGTTTTTTTTGTTTTTTTTAAATGGTAAAATGATGGAAACATGCGAGTGCCATTGTAACTGACTGACGAATGGATTTTTAAGGTACTTGATATGAACTAGAGCGTTGTTAATTAATAAAAAAAATATAAATAAATATTATTATTTAAAAGTCAGTGTGTATGAATAATAATTAATAATTATTTATTAATTTATTTATCATTTTTAAAATATACAATCTGACTGAAAAATAAAGAGTGTTTTTTTTTTTGTTTGTTTGTTTTTTTTTTTCTATCAAGTGTGGATAATCAGATGGAAAATAATTATGAAAAAAAATAAATTTAAGAATAAATAAATCGACAAAGACTGTAGTTTAAGACAACTTTTAACAAACATTTATGGCCGTTAGTAAGTTATGAAAATAATTGAGATTCGGTCCCTTCCAAACCGTTTGTATAAAAATATAATAAAATAGAAAAATTGAATATAATGAAAAATCATAATAAAAAAAAATTAATAACAATTTTTTTAGATGATAATTAAAATTTGTCTTATTGAATTTTATTACAATATTTATAAATCAAAATATATTTAAAATTTATTACTCTAATAGTCTCATTTATTTCTTCAAATAGCTAGAAATTTTTCTATAATGTACTAAGTCAATTAGAATAGGTGAGATTAATTTAAATTGAAAAAAATAATAAATACACATTTTTAAAAAAAATATATAATGAAATTATTGCTCAAAAGTTGCCTTGCAAATAATATAAATTTAAAAAGCGATTTGGAAGTGATCGTATATGAAATATTTGTAAATATCCATGATGAATTTTCATGTTGGTTACAATAAACGTTTGAAAGTTTTATTACAATTTAATGTAAAACGACAAAAGCCAGATTTATAATCATAACAAGTATGGAAATTGTGAGAAATAAATAAAATATTTAATAATATATACTACTCAATGAAGATATAATAAATTTGTATTTTCAGTTTTCTAATTTCTTTTGTAAGTAATTTAAAAAAAATAAATAAAAACCAACGGATTGAGATAAAAATATTATTTTCTTTAACAATCGTTTAAAAATAAATTAAATTAATAGTTTTTTTTTGCTTCAAATGAATGTAATAATTAATTTTTTTCTCAATCTGCCAGATTATAATTGAAACCAAATGATTAATTAGTCTTTACATTTATGGCAATCGCAGTTATCGTAATTTTAAGATCTTCAAAAATATATAAAATTAATAATAATTTTTCAGCTATTTACTTGTTTATCATCCAAAAGAAATTAATTAATTATAATATTCATTATTTTATGAGTGATTAAATTGTAACACATTTTTGTTGAAAGAAAACAATAATTATTAACTAATAAATTGCCTAAAATGATTTTAGCTTTTTATGAAAATAAATGTACATATTTTTTTGGATTGTTTATTCGAAAGAATAAGGGTACAATCAATTATTGCGATGGATATATAAATGGAAATTATGGAAAACAAATTTTTAAATTAATTAATTTTAATTAATTTATCACAAATAAATATTGGAAATTAAAATATCAAAGAATAAGTAAAAATAGAATGTCGTTTTGCAGATGATTGTACGTTTTTTTTTTTTTAAATTATTATTTATTGCGTTTTTTTTTTTTCGTTTTTGGAATATTAATGTTATCAAAGATTTATGTTAATTACCATGTTAATTATGTCACTTAAAAAATCACAATAAAATAAGCAACAAATAAAAAGAATCAATCGAATTTACACTGAAATTTTTTATTATTACAAAATTCCTATTGCCCATATTTATTTATTAAGTTAAACATTTATTTTCCAGGAAAAACTCATAGAAAGATCAAAATTTATCTATTCAATAGAAAATAGAACCGTTTTTCGTAAAACTACTGATCTGATTTATACCATTTTTATTTTCTAAAAATAAACGATTACAAACCTTTTTTTTTTTTTATCTCAGTGTTGGTACTTTTGGAATAAAAAAAAACATTACAATCTGTCATAACATTCTAACCTACACAATAATAAAACTAATCTATACTGACATTGACGTAAATAAATAAAAAAAAAAAAACAACAATAATAAATAATAAATAAACAAATTGATAATACAATGTGTTTAGTTATTTAATTCATAATGTATTTCATCATCAACGAAACTCATAATTTATCTACAAATTGATTGTTGTAACAAAAAACAAAGTGACATAAACCAAACGAACAATGCCAAACTCAAATAAAACAACAATAATAATATCATTTTTAATTTTAATTTGTACAAATTCAGTAATAAGTAATTATGATGATTCATTTAACGAAGAATTATTTATAAAACCATTACCATCTGGCCATGTCTCAGCTCATTTTCAATTCACAACAATTTGGAATATTCCAAAAGAAACAAAATACCTTGAACATTCACATTTATTTCCTCGTGGTCTTGCTGTAATTATTGACAGGCATAATATTGATGAGCTACACATAAGTTTGACAGAAGGTCTTTGGCGTTATAAAACTTGGGGTTATCCAGTTGTTGATGCTGGACCAGGTACTGAAATTTATGCTTGGTTCAATGAAAAAGTTAAAAATATTGATCAAGAATGGAAAGGTTTAACAAATGCCTTGTCTGGTTTGTTATGTGCATCATTAAATTTTGTTGATTCAGCAAATAGCATGTCACCAAGTTTTAGCTTTCGTCCACTTGGTGTTAGTTCAAAGCCTTATAATACAAGCCAACTACGTTATTCATCATTACCACGTGAAATAGTTTGCACTGAAAATTTAACACCATTTAAAAAATTATTACCATGTGATTCTAAAAAAGGTTTATCAACATTACTCAACTCAGCATATATACATAACACAAATTATCATTCAGTTGGTATACATATACGTTTGATATGTGCCAATTCAGCATGTACAAAAACATCAATTGAACTTAAACAAACAATAACACTTGTTTATGATAACATGATTGATTACAATCAAGATTGGTCAATTAGAAAATTATTTGGCATGGGTTTACAAGGCTCATGTCCACTAGCAACATCGAGTAATATTTACATTGATACATCAACAAATAATACTGTTCATGTTTATCAATTAACACCAAAACCTAGTGATGTTGTTGTCAGCCTAAGAGGTGGACAACGTCATGAAATTGCTGTTTATGATATTAAAAAGTTTACCAAAAATGGACTGTTTAGTATAACTGCTGTTCATAGTAAATCAAGAACCACATCAATTAATTATCCAGCTATATTATCAGCAAATAGATATGTTGTTGGTGAGTTGATTCAATTATTACATATGTTTTTTCATAATATTTGATGGTTTTTAATATTTTTATTGTTACAGGATTTGGACAAGAGAAAGGTAGTTTAATAACTAAACTTTATAATAATCATTGGCAGGCAATTGATGTCGTTTTATTGGAAAATATACCCTGGTATTTATCAGTGTATTTACATACAATTAAAATAACAAGAAATGATGAAAATATTGAGCCATGTTTGTATATTTAAATTATCATAAAAAAAAATAAACAAAATATGTTTGATAAGTTTATGAAAAATAATTTATTATTTGTGTTTTACAGTGGTTGTTAAATATTCTCCTGGAAGAGAAAGACTCCAGCCATATTATCTTGAATTGATTATTCGTTTACCAGCCCATTCAGTTACAAAGTTTTCTATTGAAATGGATTATTTATTTTTAAAATGGCAAGAATATCCACCTGATGCTAATCATGGATTTTACATGGGTCCAGCAATTATAACTGCTTATCTTCCAATTGCTAGAAATTATACTGGATTACCGATTGATGGAAGCACCATAACATCCAGGTTAATATTTTATAAATTATTTATTATTTATTCATTTAATTTAATTGTTTTTATATTGATTTACAGTTTTAATGCATCAAGACCTGGTTACTTGGTTCAATTGAGAACAGAAACCATTTTAATAAGTCTTCCAACACCTGATTTTAGTATGCCGTATAATGTTATTTGTCTGGCTTGCACAGCTGTTGCATTGGCATTTGGTCCACTTCATAATATATCAACGAAGAGATTAGTTTTGAAGATTATTAAAACTGACTGGAAAGGAAAAATTATTTCAGCTATTAAATCTAAATTATTTGGTGATAAAACGAAGCAAGATTAAATCAAGTTGTCTAAATAATTATTTAGATACAAAAAGTGCTTATCTTTTTTTATTATCAGTGCGTGTTTTGTAAGTTTTGATAAAGACAACGTTCAACTAGTTTAAATTAGTGTTTGTTTTATTCTTAAAAATAACAGTTTCAATATTAAATATTTTTTTTTTTTTATCTACATTTATCAAGGACAGTTGAATTATATTATTCCAGCAATATGATAATTTATAAAATCATTGAAATTTATTGTCAATAAAAGAAGAACAAATATTACATTTTGTGTAAAATTTGAATATAAAATTTTTTTAAATCGTCAAATAATTTGTAGTTTGTTTATCTAAAGTTCCATTCGTTCAATGGATTCATCAAGATCGTCAATTGGTGCTTCATAATCATGAGGTGTTTGATCAGCTGGAAGTTCATCTGAACAGAATTTTGATGACTCAGTACAAACTTTATTGATAACATCAGTTTCTCCATCACGGAAATATTTAACAATATCATCTTCAGACATTTCAACGAGTTCTTCACACTTGAATTATTAAAAAAAATATTATTTAGTAATTAATTATAGCTGTTATCAATCATAATGGTGTTTGGATACTTACATAGTGTTTGAGACTCTTATTAAGATCACCATCTTGAATGATATCAACGATAGACATATCAGGATTCATTTGCCCACTTTCAGTCATCAATTTCATAATTGTCAATTTACCATTTGACTTGTATTTGGCTCTGACATAATCATCCATTCTATTACAAATATCATCTAGCACATCAGAGATATGAATTTCAGATCTTGATAATGGTATTTTTTTTTTAATAACATTTCCATCAGCATCTAAACGAAAATTACCAATTTCCATGTCTTGTGTTGGTTTTATTTTAGCCAATACTCCTTCAACTTCTTCAATACTTGAACGACATACTGGTGATTCAAAAGAAAATATTCATTTAAATTGTTATCCAGTTAATTTATCATTTATAAGTAAAACACTTACCCAAACATTTTACTTGTTTTAAATCAACTTCATCGGCACAAGCCAATCCAATTGATAGAAAAAAAATACTAAGAGTTATTAAAAAATTATTCATCTGTAAAAAAAAAAATATAATTAATGTTTTAAATTGAATTAATTTTATATTAAGATTGTTCAAGTGTTTGGTATAATATGTACCGTGGCAAAGTAAGGAATATTTGAGCTACAAGTGAGTATCATAAATATTATGTCAAAAACTTGACTCAGTCACTATAAAACTGTTCATTTGCCAACTAAAAATGCCCACGTGTAATCAAATGAATCACGGCAGTGGTGGAAACTGTGTGTTGTTGATATATCAAACTGTATCAAACAATATCTAAGAGGGGGATTTATTTTTTACAATAGAAAAATTAGATTATATAAACACAAAAATAAACACCTGTGGAATAATATTAGTACTGCCCTCTATTGATATTTTCATTTTAGTAAATAAAAAAAAAAAAAAACAATGCAATATGTGATTAGTTATGCAGATGGCTAATAGATGGCTAATAGACGATCGGAAAAAAAACTTTCTCACAAGTGGTGATGTCGCAAATCGTTTCTATATAATGAAAAAGTAAAGTTCAGTTGTCACCTGGAGAGACTCGGGCATCCGTTGACGTACGCTCGAAGATTTCCGAATCTTCTTGAGCGGAGAGAGCCGGATATGGATTACTCGACTGCTGACCCGTGGCTACGGCTTTCCTTCGGGAAAGGGAGCATGTCTGGTAATCCTGGAGTAAAATCCTGACACGAGAAGATATGTTGATCTTCTCACGGACCCGTTGGAGGACCTCGAGTTTCCGACGGCTAATATAAGCCATACAGAGTTTACTCTGTAAAGAAAGATATGTTGATCTTTCTGGGGCTGCCCCGATGTCTCTCCTATTTTTTTGTATTTTTATTTTCTATTATTATAATTTTTTGTTTTTATTTATCATATCTATGTTGCTATTTATTAATTAGTCCATGGAAATTATAATTACCTGGGTAATTTATGAAAAGTTATTTTAATTTTATTTTCCATTAAATAATTATATTGAAAACACCTGATAAAGCATTGTAGAATTAGACAATAAAAGAAAACCGTTATAATTTGTTTTACATTTTATTGTTATATATAAAGTTCATTATTCTTTATAATAATAATTATTATAACTGTGACAATATTGTCTTGATATTATTGCAATAATAAATTTATTATAAAAGAAAAGAAATACTGGTAATTTAAAGATGCAAATATATATTTATTTTTATAAATTATTTTGAAATTTTTACATGTGATTTACATAATTCGATCAATTTATAAGATTAAGCCTTTATTTTAAGATGAAAAAATCGTCAACATTCAGATACTGCAATTCGAATTCTCTCGTTCCTAAAATCGCAAAAGTTGATTAAAAAAAAAATTATTTATTAAATCAATGAATGGAATATTAAAATATTTTATTTAATTTAAATTATATTTTATACTTGCCTCATGAAATTCAAAAGATTTCAATCAATGAGCTTTTTTACCGTCGGTGACTTTTATAAGTGTAATCACACCGCTGGCAATTAAACCATTTGGTAATGGCATTAAAATTGTAGCTGGTGTGACTACTCCGTATGTAGCATTTGATAATTTATCTAAGCCAGTTTCAATGGCATTTTTTAATTCACCAAAAGCTCCATCTACTACGCGAAATAAAATACGACTTGATTCATGGCCAAATTTTCTAGCTTCAGATGTATTAACTTGTAGTACAATCAATGTTGCAACAAGGATAAAATAGAAACTTAACTTCATTTTTATGAATATTTTTTTAATATACAAATTATACTTGATATAGTCTTCAAGTTATTTTCAAAACTTTGACTATTGATGAAACAATTTCTAACATTTATATATCAAATCGATGCTATAAATCTAATCCCATTTCTAAACAACTCAAATAAACAATTATTAGATAAATATTTAATTATAATTAATAATTATCATAAAAAAACTCATAAATTTAACTTGTTTTTATAAAATATTTTATTTATTTTTTACACAAGACTTTGTAAATATTATTTTCAAAGTCTTTAAGAATATTTTTAAATTTTATTGATTATTTGCTTACGAGTCATTAAATAACATTCTTTATTAACTAAACGACTTAAACGTCATATCTTACTTGACTAAGTAAATAAACAATTTAAAAAATTTTCAATTGAAATATTAGTTGGTATCATTTTTTTTTATTAATTTTTCTTTTTAATTCAATTGATAAATTCCGGTTTTTAATACGTAATAAGTAATAATTATTTTTACTAATTAAATTATTCTTTTCATTTGTTTAATGTTTTCAATAAAATTCATTGAATTATTTTTTTGTTTAATCAGCAGTGTTTATAGTTTTAAAAAAAATAAATTTAAAACTAATTGTTTGATGTGACCATGAAAATAATATTTACTTTTTCAAATATTTAATATAAAGAAAATGTTATTCAATTAATTTTGAATAGAAAACAAATATTATTCAAAATTTGAAAAACAAAATAACGTAATTTTTGTGGGACAATAATGAGATATAATTATTTGATCAAGTTGTTTAAAAGTGGGATAGATCTGTATAGAATTAACTGATATATAAATGTAAGAAAATTATCAATCTATCGTCATAATTTTGTAGATCACTTGGAAAAGTATCAAGTGAATTTTATAAAACACTTTTGAAAAGAAGAAAATTTATTATAAAAATGAAACTGGTTATCTGTTTTTTAGTTGTTGTTGTCACACTGACTGTAGCACAAGCAGATCCATTAAAAGTAAAAACATTAAAACATAATTCAAGCTCAATTTTATTTGACGAGCTGGGTGAAGTTATTGATAGAATTGAAGATTCATTAAAAGTCAAAACATTAGAACGTAATTTAAGTTCAATTTTAACGGATGCGTTGGGTAAAGCTGTTATTAAAATTAAAGATGGCATCAAAGAAAATTTTGGTGATGTAGCTGAAAGAAAAGAAAGAATCGAGACAATTTCTGTACCAATTTTCTTTAAAATAAATGATTATATCGCCCAAGGTGTTCTTTCAATTGCTGAGGCCAACAATGCCACAGTCACCACGCCAAGCAAAAAATTAAACTCAAAAGTTTAAATTATTAAACAACGAGGCAAGTATAAAATATAATTTTAATAAAATAAAGTTTTTTAATTTATTCTATTCATTGACTTAATAAATATTTTCGCTGTATTAATTTTTGTAATTTAAGGAACGAGAGAATTCAAATTGCAGTATCTGGATGTTGACGATTTTTTCATCTTAAAGGCTTAATCTTATAATTTGATCGAATTATGTAAATCATATAATTAATTTTAAAATAATTTGTAAAAATAAATATATATTTGCATCTTTAAATTATCCGTATTTTTTTTCTTTTATAATAAATCTAATGGAAAGTAAAAGTAAGACAACTTTACTTAAAATACACATGCATTTCGTGAAATAGTACCCACGTATTTTTAATTCCCATAGACTAATTAATAAATAGCAACACAGATATGATAATTAAAAACAAAAATTATAATAATAGAAAATAAAAGTGCAAAAAAATAGGAGAGACATCGGGATCGTGAGAAGATAAACGTATCATCTCATACAGTAAGGTGCCCCTGTACAGGCGAAAATCACCCGTTGGAAGCTCGAGGTCCTCCAACGGGCCTGTGAGAAGATCAACATATCTTCTCGTGTCAGGACGTTACCCCAGGATCACAGGACGCTCTTTCCCGAAGGAAAGCCGTAGCCACGGTCAGCAGTCGAGTAATCATATCCGGCTCATTCCGCTCAAGAAGATTTGGAAATCTTCGAGCGTACGTCAACGGATACCCTAGTCTCTCCCGGTGACACAGGGCCTTTACTTTTTCATTATATAGGAACGATTTGCGACATCACCACTTGTGAGAAAAGTTTTTTTTCCGATCGTCTATTAGCCATCTATTAGCCATCTGCATAACTATGATACGAATAGCGAAAAATGTTTTTAAGGAAGAGTTAAGTAAGGGAAGGCTTATCATATCTCTTCGCCTAC